>OY757020.1:97025757-97208235 GCA_963580285.1 Lucinisca nassula
CGAAGGTCCCAACAGGGATGTTCGAGCCACTGAGGTTACTGACAGGAGGCATAACGAGATACTTTTAGACATCTTTTCGGTGTTCTATAATGAAAATGTATGCTGTGTGTACTCATTAGAATGGCCTCATCGAGGCGATTCTAATGAGTGCACACAGCATACATTTGCAAGATAAAAGACTAAAATCTCCTTAAATATGCCCCACTATTTCTTATGTAGAGGATTTCGCTAGGGCTCAAGAACGTGTTCGGCACATCCCTGGTAAACGAGCCATCGGTGTTCTAACCATCGAAGTTCTACTGTATTCTGCGACATGAATTTTGTATATAGGTCTATGCCTGCAAAATCTGAGAAATAATAATTACAATAATGCCAATAATAATAATAATAATAATTATAATAATAACAGTGAATGATTGTGGTCTGGAGTATGGAACGCCACGACTGTCACATGATGTTGAAAATTATTATGCGCGGTAGTTACACTATTATTCGCATCACTAACATTAATATGTTCAGTAGTAACCTTTTTATGTTCAGTAGTAACAATATTATGTTCAGTAGAAACATCATTATGTGCAGTACTAACATTTATATGTTCAGTACTAACATAAATATGTTCAGTAGAAACATTATTATGTGCGGTACTAACATTTATATATTCAGTACTAGTTAACATTAATATGTTCAGTAGAAACAGTATTATGTGCGGTACTAACATTTATATGTTCAGTACTAACATTAATATGTTCAGTAGAAACATTATTATGTGCGGTACTAACATTTATATATTCAGTACTAACATTAATATGTTCAGTAGAAACATTATTATGTGCGGTACTAACATTTATATATTCAGTACTAACATTAATATGTTCAGTAGAAACATTATTATGTGCGGTACTAACATTTATATGTTCAGTACTAACATTAATATGTTCAGTAGTAATACTGTTATGTTCAGTAGTAACCTTTTTTGCTGTGGTTAATTTATTATTCGGTGTGGCAAATTTACTATTAGCTGTGCTTATTTTACTATTCGCTGTGGTAAATTTACTATTCGCTGATCGGTTAATATTTCAACATAAGCAGTCACCTATGCACCGGTCGAATTAGAAACAAACGCGGGAAACCAAAGTGTTATTTGCCCGTATTAACCGTTTGTAAAATTAATGATTGTCATTGCTGGTCCTGAGTTGGGCCTGATGGCATATATCCAGGATGATTGCTTTCCGAACGCACTTTGAATTAACGGATTTCATTTTTACTTCTAGAATGAGTTTTAGAAAGTGGTTGAGTAGACGCTGGAATAATTCTATTTATTATCGAGGCTCTATGTTCTACTACACACGTCCCGGGGCACGAGTGGCCTCGAGTACTTAAAACTATTTGGTTTCTCTATTATCACACTAGCGATTTAGACCTTTGAAGAAACAGATTAGGGAGCTTCCTCTGAGTCTCCCATTTAGATCTGAAAATAAATGATCCAATGAGGCTTTGTACCCAAGGTTGTCAACTTCTGGATCCGTGCATGTCAATTGGTATTTTCCAATCCTTGGAATTACATGATCCCAGCTGAAGTTGTAAAACTATATCAAATTTTAGTTTCTCTTTAAAGAAAAATATTGCTACCAACAATCAAAGCGCTCAGCACTTGAATGGCTTCAAAATTATTTTTTTCTTTATATATACTTCATCTCCCTCATTTCAGAGTGTTATGAGCCTGTGCACTTCTATACCCGTGTCTGGGTTTCAGTTTTAAGGCCTACAAGCAACCATTTAGATTCCTGAATTAACCTGCATAGGCAGCTTCCAGTTGATGACCCTGTCCGAAGGACGGGACACCGTTTTGTTTCAGCTTTGTGAGCAATAACACAATAACAAGCTTCAAACAAAGCGATTGCTTCATTTCAATCAAAATAAAGTGTTTAGTTTTTTTTTTTTTTTGTAAGCGTCACTGCAAGCATCGTGCAGTAAGAGTATCTTAAGTGTGGGCACTGCGTACGATGGGTCAGTGGGCCCTGGTCGATACCACCTGTTGGGCCGAAACGACCAGTTTTCGGAAATGCCAGTCAGGTCCGGCGAATAATTCAATTGTCAGGTGCACACTAATGTCCGGGAATTCGCCGGGAAATTGGAGGTAGTGGTGTGTTGTCGCTAATATCTCCACTTCGGGTTGTCAGAAATTAATACAAATAGTATCAAATAAAATTTTTAGCTCTATTATAAAAGATAAAAAAATAATAATTTACTTTTTTAACGTTTTAGGGGTCCATTTTTTTAGTTAATTTGTCCGGGAAATTCTCTGATTTTTTCCTGGATGTTGGGGTATTGATACGTTAACCCTAATATCTCGACTTTAGGTGGTCAGAAATTAATAAAATTAGTATCAAATAAAAATTTTAGCTCAAGTTTAAAAGAGAGTTAAAAAATATTTTTCATTTTGAATATTTTAGGGGTCCATTTCTGAAGTTAATTTGTCCGGGAAATTCCCGAATTTGTCCTGGATCTTGCGGTAGTTGTGCGTTTTCATAATATCTCGGTTTGTGGTGATCACTTATTGATAACAATTGATATATGTTAAAATTTTAAGTTCAATTCTAAAAAAAAATATATAAAAAATCTCTTTATACACCTCAATGAGGCAGTTCTAATGAGTACCCACAACCCGGATTGTATCCATGATGCCGGGGTATTAGTTCGTTTTCCTTAATATATCGACTTGTGAGAACGAAAAAAAGACTGCACACCCCTTGTAAATCCTACTTTTCTCTGTATAAAGTTGGATTTACATGGGTTTCCATTACACAGCTTTCTGTGATGTCACACATGTTGCTGCTCACAAGACGGACACTGCCATTGATACGATGGTGAATTCAGACCTAAACATATTCTATAAAACCAAATTTTGCACTTACGATTTTCACAGCAAATCATGTTATCAATATACTCAGGCATTTTGCAGAATCACCAGACTGGAATTTTTACGATTTTACAACTGAATGAATGAAGTCTTTCTACTATTTCAATCCAGGTAAGCAGCACACGCCAACTTATTATGTCAGAGTTAAAGCAATTAATTTAACACATTTTTAATCTCGTTAGAAAATCAATGGCCCGTAAAATCGCTCAAAGTCCGTACACCTAATTCATCGTCAGGAAGAAATGGATGCGCTTAAATTTCGTTGTTTAAGCAAACAGTATAGAACTAGATCAGATGTCGCATTTTGCGCCGAGATCAGATGCCAAGTTTTGCAGCGTCTGAGCATCATGGTCCGTCAATCAGTCAAAGTCCTTACATCTAATTCATTGGCAGCAAGAAATAGATGCGGTTAAATTTCGTCGTTGATTAAGCAAACAGTGTAGACCGAGTTCAGACGTCGCACTTAGCGGCCCAGATCAGACGCCAAGGTTTGCGCAGCTACTGATCATAATGGTCCGTCAAAGTCCGTACACCTAATTCATTGCTAGCAAGAAATGGATGCGGTTAAATTTCCTCGTTGTTTAAGCAAATAATGTAGACCAAGATCAGATGTAGCATTTTGCGGCCCAGATCAGATGACACGTTTTGCAGCGTCTGGTCATTTGAGTCTACACTGTTTGACTATGTCCCACAAATGGGACGCTTGGCATATATGGATTAAATATCTGGGTTAAATATCTGATCTGCTAGAAATATTATCCATCAGCGAATAGTAAAATAACCACAGCGAATAGTAAATTTACCACAGCGAATAGTAACTTAACCACAGCGAATAAAGTTACTACTGAACATAATGATGTTTATACTGAACATATTAACGTTTCCACTGAACATAATATTGTTACTACTGCACATAATAAAGTAACTGCTGAACCTATTAATTTACCACAGCGAATAGTAAATTAACCACAACGAATAGTTCATTAACCACAGCGAATAGTAAATTAACCAAAGCGAAAACAGTTACTACTGAACATAATAATGTCACTACTGAACATATAAATGTTTCTACTAAACATAATGATGTTACCACTGAGCATAATGTTGTTAATACTGAACATAATAATGTCACTACTGAACATATTAATGTTTCTACTAAACATAATGATGTTACCACTGAGCATAATGTTGTTAATACTTAACATAATTATGTTTTTACTGAACATAATTATGTAACTACTGCACATAATAACGTTCCTACAGCACATAATTATGTTACTACTGAAGATAATAGTGTTTCTGCTGCACAAAATGCTTTTACTGAACATAACTCTATTACTACCGCACATAATAATGTTCCTACTGCACATAATAAAGGTACAACTGAACAAATTAACGTTACTACTTAACATGTTACTGCTACCACTGCACATAATAGTGCTACTACTGAACATAACATTGTTACCACTGAACATATTAAGGTTAATACTGAACATAATAATGTTGCTACTGAACATATTAATGTCAATACAGCACAAAATAGTGTAACTACCGCGCATAATAATTTTCAACATCATGTGACAGTCGTGGCGTTCCATACTGGAGTGTATTTTTAGCAGGGGTTGGAAGGTTGATTTTCTATACGGTCTACAAAAACTAACGTATTTTAAAATGCCCAACGTTAAAATAGCGTCGTACCTGTGTTATCAAGTTGACTCTAGTATGACGTTGTTTCATCAACGCTGTGTACACGATTCGTGATTTCTTCATATTTGTCTAGGCCCTCAAAACTACGAAATAATTTATCCCGTTTCATATTCAGAGAGAGAGAGAGAGAGAGAGAGAGAGAGAGAGAGAGAGAGAGAGAGAGAGAGAGAGAGAGTGCGATCTTTTCATATTCATAGACCTGTTTGAGAGAGAGAGAGAGAGAGAGAGAGAGAGAGAGAGAGAATGTTCTTCTACATAATTTCTGTATATTTCTATATAGGTATAGGCCTGCAATACTGCGAACTTTTCATATTCATAGACCTGTTTGAGAGAGAGAGAGAGAGAGAGAGAGAGAGAGAGAGAGAGAGAGAGAGAGAGAGAGAGGGAGAGAGAGAGTACGACTTTGCCTAATCGAGAGTACCTCGCACCGGACGGTATTAGTATTAATACAGACCCCGAGGTGGGTGGTTGTGAGCATGAGAGGTCCAGAGAAAATGTTTGATTAATGTTAAGAGGCATATCTGAGGTGCAAGCAAATCGTGCGTGATTGGCTTGATTCATGGTGCGGTCGGAGAAATTCAAGATGGCCACCAACATGCCATTATTTTTTATTGAAAATGCATATATGGCTAAAGTAAGTGAGTGAGTTTTTGAGTTTTACGTCTCACCAACAGCTAAGGTCATACGGAGACGGGACCTCGGTTTAAAGACTCATCCGAAAGTCTCGAGAAGCCCGGGGTCGATCCTACGACCCCTGGTTTACAAGGCGAGTAGCATAACCACTACACCACGGAGGCGTAGGCAGTTACTTCTTGCTTCTCATTTGTTTTTGGATTAGAATGTTTATAGTAGAAACAAAGAGGTACAAATATGCAATATTATGCCATTTTACTTTGGCTGAAAGTAAAATTTCTATGATAAAGGCCGTAAAAATGACAAAATTTGGCTATATTGTGAAGAAAAATAAGCAACGGGTAAGATTTTTTCCTGCACGGCCAGCCAGACTCCGGATGCAGGATTGTTTTAACCCATATCCCACTGAATATTCAACCCTTTTTGTACCAAATGGAATCTTCCTCCTTATATATCGCAGGAGTCCACTTCAAAATTTAGGGGTGTCAGGTTTTGGTTTCTTCAAATTTCATTTGAAAAATGGCTGGATTTTTAGCAAACAATGAAGGCCCTGATCAGTCGCCGATCTTGGCCTATACTGTTTGCCAGGGTACCGGTTTTGGGGTTTCCGGTACCAAATGGTTTAATTAAGCTTCGCCCATTTCTAACTTTGAACCAATCAGATTACTTGATGTAATTTACAAACTGAATGTCAAACAGTGTAGATCCTGATCAGATCTGGATCTACACTGTTTTTAAAGGTAAGGGTGAACAGCAGGACAAGGGTTAAGGAAAAGCTATACCATTCACCTGGCTCCCAGCTTGCACATTGTCAATATTGGAAAAACAGGTAACCAGACCCCCCTGACCTTTTAAGGTCAGGGGGGTCTCGTTACCTGTTTTTTCAACACTGATAACCTTCAGACTAGGAACCAGCAGATAATGCAAATAAGGTGAATAGTCAGTGTTCTCGTGCATAGTGCGCAAAGTAAGCTAACTAGTGATCAGTGACGCGTGTCCTGTCATCATTTGTTTACAAACACTGCAATTTGTCATCATTTTTCAGATATGTTAAATTTGCAATCCCGTCGCGCCCATTGGGGCTTGAAGAAATAGATGGACTGCATGATGCTTCCATGCAGAGCTGAAACCACCGCACATGAGTACTGATAAACCGCTAAGAGGATTTAAAGGTGCATTATTGAGCTATCTGGAAAAAATGCTTCCAAAAATAAATTACATATAGCTGGTATTTTTCTTTAAAACAATACAAATTAATGCATTTTATGCAAAAATGCGAACACTTATGATGACAGGTAAACGAGTTTGAGAGGGATTCCCTAACTAGGTTTCGAACACTATTTAGATCTATTTTTAGTTTGTGACAAAAATAGAATCCCCATATATGACCTTATACGACGTTCATTTTTGGCCTTGTTTGCTTAGGCCATGCCTGAATCGGAAAAAAATATGACGCTGAATACCATGCCATAAGTAACGACACTGACAGACGATACTGTCGCCATGTATGTGTAAAGTGACAGATTTATTTTTAGAACAGAAATTCCGAACACATGTTCAGAGCGAAGGGTAAACACGAATGAAAACGACCATTTCACAAAGTTCTGAAGCTGAGTTTTGAGACCCGGTAGCTCAATAATGCACCTTTAAGCATGCCCAGGCAAAGCGGTGCAAGTCGGCCCGTCCATGTTTATAAACCCTATTTGTTTCATTGGGCGACAGGGTTTGCAATGTCATTTCATCTCATTGTCGGGTAAAAGTCCCACACAATTGGAAGCAACGATTTCCAAAATGACCTTTACGGTGTTGACGGGGACGTTAAACCTCAAATCAAAATTGGAAGCAACGATTTCCAAAATGTTGACGGGGACGTTAAACCTCTAATCAAAAAAACAAAAAACAAATTTGCAATCGACATACAATGCGGTCACAGGCTGCACAGACCGCTTAAATCAGAAAGGAAACGAGTGAAAATGTTACGGTTTCCATTGTTGAGTTTGAAGATTTTAGAACTCAGATGAAATAGCCCACCTACTCGACCCGCATATTAAATCTAATTAAACCAACCGTCACAGAACCTTTTCCTGTAATGTTCGGGTAATGAATTTCTGGGATTCCCACATGTCATAGTATCCCATCTTGTGCTACACCTCGCCCTGAACATTTTCTCACCTGCCGAAATTTTTTCTCACATATTCCCAGTCATATGGTGCCGGAAGATATTTATGTCTGTCACACCTTATCTTGTATGCAATAGTTAATCATTTACAAGATTTATAGGCGAGGCAATATACTTGCAGGGAACTCAGCACGCCTCATTCTTCTTACATTTCTTGCCCCTTGACAACGGATTCACTTGTCCAATTATGCACAGATTGTGGCAATCTCAGACTCTCATCTCTCTCTCCTCGGGTCTTGACTGCTACATGTACACTCGTCACAGTTGGGCATTAAATGCAACTGTGCACTCTGGTTGTTGCCGACTATAAGCCTACTGGAATCACTTTGAAATTGCAGAGCCTGCATGTCTTCTCTATTTTGAGCGTGATCCTTCAGGAGCCGTCTTATCTGGGTCTGCACTGTTGGCTCATACCTATCTGTCCGAATACTTTGGATCATTGTTGGTAGGTAGAATCTTGAAATTTTAGGCATAGAAACGACAGGTACTGTACAAGCCAAGCAGCAAACACAAATGCGCTTATCAGATTGCACGCATGCGCAGACTGATATGCACCTTTGTTGTTCGCACATAACAACACGTTTTCTCATGACATGGCTCAAACTGTCTTTTACCCTTTTTGTACCAAATGGAATCTTCCTCCTTATATATAGCATGGGTCATTTTCAAAATTTAGGGGTGTCAGGTTGTGCTTTCTTCAAAATAAATGAAGTAAATGAACCCCGAAGACTTTGCTAGCGACCCGCTTTCGTTCATACTTTCATGAAAAGCACAAGAATTAAGTTTATTTTTTATATTTACATTCTTTGCCCCTCATCACTGGGCGAAAAAAATGCTTATAGGGCAAACTTTTAAAAGAGCTGAAAAACATTTACACGCTGTTTTACACTAGAAATGTAAATATTGTCGGATAAACGTCCCACAAAAGTGGAAAAATGACGTATATAGTGTGGACGGGGACGCCAAAAACTCTAATCAAACTAAAGGCATTGTCTTTTCTTTTTTTTCTTCAATGCTATGAACTTGATGCGAATCGTCTGCCAGTACGATATCACGAAAACACGCCTATATAATTTTGAACCCCCCCCCCCCCTTGAAACCAACTTTTATATAGTAAAACTGGGGTTTACAGGGGTAAACCTTATTTTTCTTATTTCTGCTCTAAAATATATATTTCTTATTTCTGCTCTAAAATATATATTGTAGGTACTCGTTAGAACCGCCTCATCGAGGCGGTTCTAACGAGTACCCACAATCTATATTTTGAGCAGAAATAAGAAAAATATCAAAATTTTTCATCTTAAAATTATTATGTTTCCGGCGATAAAGATTCCAATGTATTTGTATAGGCGTGTTTTCATAATGTATCCATGTTTTTTCCTCGGAAAAATCAGAAAAAAATAGTGTGACTGCTTCACTTTTGCTTTTGCTTGAACTTTGACCAGTGTCTGCTAAAATCGATTACCCCTGTGTCTGCAAACATTGTTGATCAAGATCAGATAGATTCTGACCCAGATGAGACCTGATCTGATCAGGATCTACTCTGTCAATAAGTTTGAGAATTGCAATGAAAACATTATATCTGATTGATTGAGGGTCAGAAGTGGGCGTGTCAGAACGGATTCATTCGTAGGGACAAAGGTTAAGGTTTAAACCCATTTCCTTCGCATAATCTGAATACAATATACACTTTACTTCGGTCTTTGTTGCCCACACTGACCTCCACACTGACCTCAACCACATCACGAAAACAATCCCATATAATGTTGATCCCTTTAAATATGTTCTAGAAAGGGTTTTCCTTTGGAAGCAAGGACTACACCACAGAACTGGAAAATATGGAGTATACGTGTTTTCTGGGCCAGACTAGCTAGTTTCGGCCAATTGGGCCTCATCAGTGACTCTCAGATATTTTCAATATTCCACAATGGAACAATGTTCCCAATGGACAAGAAAATATAAACTACCCTATGATGTAGGGCAGGGAGACTTTACGGCCGTCACACATTCCCAGACACCAGCTGTAGTGACGTTAAATATGTTCTAGAAAGAGTTATCTCTTGGAAGCAAGGAATACACCACATAACTGGAAAATATGGAGTGTCCGTGTTTACTGGGCCAGACTTTTCTATAGTAAAACTGGGGCTTAAAGGGGTAACATTATTTTGCTTGTTTTTGCTCAAAGGCGATTCTTACGAGTACCTACAATCTATGTTTTGCCGGCCTCGGTAACTCAGTCGGATGTGCGTCTGACTAATGATCAGGAGGACGCGGGTTCGATACCTGCCGGGGTCGGCAACATTTTTTCGTGGTGATTGATCATGAAATCTTTTCTACGGTCATTCTCTCCCTTCTGCTGATTCAAGAAGGGCAGTTGTCAGCTTCTGGCGAAAGAATGTGCTCTGTACTGGTTAACCGCTTACGTAGTAGCCTGCCCAGGAAAAGTGTGAATAGGTAAACTGAACGGCTCAAAATTGACATAAAATAGTGTTGACTGGGCCGTTAAACTCCAATACAAACAAACAATCTATGTTTTGAGCAGAAATGTGAAAAATATCTTACTGTTTTTTCATCTGAAAATTTTCATTTTTTGTGTGTTAAATTCTCAATATAATTGAATAGGCAATGTTTTCGTAATGAACTTGGCATCTTGGACTGGCCTATTTTAAGTCCTTGCCTAGCTTTAACCCATGTCCTGCTGAGCTCGGATATCTTATCTTTCAAACAATGTAGATCCAGATCAGATCCATCTGATCAGGATCTTCATTGTCTTCATTGTCATTCAGTTAATGAATTTGTTGCAATGATTTGCATCAAGTAATCTGATTCTCTGATAATCAGTAGTTGGTGTGGCATATTTAAATATTTAACAGGACAAGGGTTACCGTTCCTTCTTTCTCCAGGCCCTGATCAGACGCTGCGTTTTAAAGCGTTCAACCTTCGACAAAAACATCTATCAAGGTCCCTTTACTAAAACGGTAGACATTAACCCATTTCAGACTGGAAACCCCTAAACGGGTACCGTGGCAAACAGTGCAGGCCTATTTCAGACGCCGCAGAACGCGGCGTCTGATTCAGGGCCTCCTCTGTTTGCTAAAAGTTCAGTCATTTTCTAAATAAATTTTGATGAAAACACAACCTGACACCTCTAAATTTTGAAATGGACTCTTGCTATATATAATGTGGAAGATTCCATTTGGTACTAAAAGGGTTAATGGTTAATTTGAATCGTTGACATATTATAGATGAGTATGTCTAAGGCTGGGCGGTTTCAAATGGCATGTGGCGATGGTTTGACAAAAACATTTTAAAAGCCACTTTAAGTCTGTTCAGCTTGGACTCGGAAAAACATATAAATCCAGCGTGGGAACGGGAAAGCCGTTGATGAGGCAGCACGGTTACAACGAAAAATGCGTTTTGTCATTGGAACAGATATTCGTTTATTTATTTGGGCAGATATGTACTGCGCATGCCCATGCCAATCCTGCGAATTTCCTTCCGCGAATTCGCTCTCAAGATTTCAACTGCTCCGCCTCAAATTTCTAAAAGCATTAACAACGCATTACAAACCTATGCTTCGACAGATCCGACTTCCTGCAGCAAAGGCATATAAATGAGATAGTCGGCTTACAGCAAAGTTAGCCAACTAGCTGCTGCTTGAAATAAGAGCGTCTTTTACAAGAGCGCGTAACAGTGTCAGTTTTGACAAGTTCAGATTTTCCGGGGAAAGGTCAGTTTACAACTTGCACTGCCTCTTTTGTTTTGTTCCTCTTTAGTTTGGTTCATTTTCTCATATATTTTAACAGAAATGGACACAGTTTCAGAGGGCGCCTTTCTTTCCAAATATTTTCTCTTTCATATCAAAAGGGGTCTACTGATAAAGGAATAATGTACTCCTTAGCGTCCGTTTGGGCCTACTCTTAATGAAAATGGTTAAACCCTTTTTGTACCAAATGGAATCTTCCTGCTCAAATATAGCATGAGTCCATTTCAAAATTTAGGGGTGTCAGGTTGTGTTCTCTTCAAAATTTATTAGGAAAATGGCTGAACTTTTTGCAAACAGGGAAGGCCCTGATCAGACGCCGCGTTCTGTGGCGTCTGATCTGGGCCTGCACTGTTTGCCAGGGTACCAGTTTTTGGGTTTCTGGTACTAAATGGGTTAAGGAAAGCTCCTCAGAGGGTCTACTCATAAAGAAAAGAATTTACTTCTGTGGAGCAAATTCTTTCCTTAAAGAGTAGACCTCGTTTCGTCCTGTAAAAGAAAACAAAAAAGTAATAGTAACCGTTTCTATTGTAAAAAGTGTGTGTTAGGAGGCGTATTCTGTGTAATTTCCCTCCTTAAACGCTTTTGAACGTTTTCCTGCAATCCTGAAGTATAGGAAGCGACCAAAGATGTTCGTGTGGCGACACAGTGGCACCCTATACTTCGGGCTGCGTAGCTACAGGAAGATGTGAGGGCTGAGTCGCAAAGAGAAACTGGGACAAATAAACATAAGCCATTATTGACCATTAAGACAGGGAGCAGGGAGCAGTCTGATCTGGGTCTACACTTTGCAAAAATAATTACTTTTAAGGTAACCGGCAGACGGCAAAGCAGACGAAAGACGTGATTGGTATTTTATGAGTTAAATATGCACGTTTCTCAAACCCGAGCCTATAGGTAGCATTGCACAAAATCCTGGGAGGTACCGGGTTTTATCACTTTTGGACCGAGCTTTTAGTTCCGTTCTAAATACCAGACTTGCTTCCATTGGATATATATCCCATGCTTTATTTCAATTTGAGAAAACGATATGTATAAAGGACTAAAATGATGCATGTTTTATAAATATATCTGCAAGCACAAATAAATTTTTGCTGATTTTATATGACCAACCCTCCTTTAAAAATGTTGGTTTGTATTTACTCCGTAAACAAACATGGTTGACTGTAACTTGAAAAGGAGCAGATCAACGTGTTGATTTTTTTTTCATTAACTTGTTGGGCTAGGATGGCTCGATAAACAAGTAAGGTTTGAAACGTTTTGTATGTGTAGTTTTTGTGGGAGCAGGTAAAAGGTTACTATTGTCGCCTATGGGAAACATTTAGTGGAAAGCTCCCTATAAATAGAGGATCTTGTATGAGTGTTCATGTATTATTGAATTTATTAAACGAGTTGAGGAAAAGAGATAAAATGCGAGGCTTTGCCGAGCATTTTATCCCTTTTCTTCAACGAGTTTAATTAAAATGCGAGGCGTTGCCGAGCATTTTATCCCTTTTCTTCAACGAGTTTAATAAATTCAATAATACATGAGCACGAATGCAAGATTCTATTTATCATATGACATTTAAAACGCATTTTATTCACGATTGTTTACAAAAATATCAATATTCCGCCATTAGTAAACGCGACGTCGTTAAGGACGTCGTACATGTAACGTTACGGGACGTATCTAGCTAATTTGCATATTTAATCCACTAGTGGATTATCGAAAATATTACATGACGTTATTACACTCTCAGACGCGACGTCATATGATAAAGCAGTTTTCTGTATGAAACCACTTGATCAAGAAAGCGTTTTATAACATCGGTCATGTTTTAGAGACATGTAGTGGTTTCAGTACTATAAGTTTGGGGCTTTGGTAGCTCAGTCGGGTGCGCGTCTGACTGGTGATCAGGAGAACGAGGGTTCGATCTCTGCCGGGGTCGGCATTATTCTTTCATGGAGATTGATCATGAAGTCTTTTCTACGGTCATTCTCTCCCTTCCGCTGATTCAAGAAGGACAGTTGTCAGTTTCTGGCGAAAGAATGTGCACTGTACTGGTAAACCGCTTACATACAATGTAAACGCCTGCCCAGGAAACGTGTGAATAGGTCAACTGACCGGCAAAAAAGCATCATCATCATCAACAACAAATGAATGAATATTCATTACGAAAATACGCCTATAGAAATACATGTACAATGTAGCCTTTATCTTCGAAAAAATGAAAATTTTAAGACGAAAAATTGTGATTTTTTTTTCTTATTTCTGCTAAAAATATAGATTTGTGGGTACTCGTTAGACCCGCCTCGTCGAGGCGGTTCTAACGAGTACCCACAACCTATGTATCGAAGCAGAAATAAAAAAAATATTGTATATCCCCGTAAACCCACAGGGACTTGTATAAATATAGTATAGTCTCTTATTCAGTGAATACCTAGACAATATAAAGCCCCCGCCCATAGGGGCTTGAAGAAATATATGGGCTGCATGATGCTTCCACGCAGAGCTGAATCCGGCCCGCACACTAGTACTGGTAAACCGCTTAGAGGATCTAAGCCTGTCCAGGAACCGTGGTGCGAGGCGGACCGTCCATGCTAATAAACCCTATTGGTTTCAGTGGGCGACAGGGCTTGGGATGTCATTTCATCTCAATGTCTCCATGTCGGGTAAAAGTCCCACAAAATTGGAAGCAACGTCTCCAAAATGACCTTTACAGTGTTGACGGGGACGTTAAACCTCAAATCAAACAAACAAAACCTAGACAATATACAAATTCTTAAAAAAAAAAAAAAAAAAAGCTACAAGTCCCTGTGCGTAAACCTCAGTTTTCTCGATATAAAGTGGGATTTAGGGGTGTTCATTTAACGGACTTGTTCACGTGATGTGAATATTGACACATATAGTGAACACTTTGTTTTTCTTAGGATATTCCGTGACCTATTTTTACAAAGACAGCAATCTGCGAGTTCGTTGACCGATACTGTCTGCGACATGTTTGAACAATTAAATTATTGAACAAATATATTTTAGAAATATTGCATCTCTTGGGGGAAAAATCGGAACACTTGCTTGTATCAAAATTTAATTTTTTTTTTCAAGAAAAGAAAGAAATGAGTGACAAAGTTTACCTTAATCATGGCTGTTGTTTATATATAATAAGTATTTCTTACACAGTATTAACCGTCTGTCTGTAAAAAACTATAACCGAATTAATGTTTTCAGTACGAAAACACGCCTACATATTTTAACCCCCTCAGACCCCATTTTTATACAGTAAAACTGGGGTTTACAGGGGTAAACATTATTTTTTCTTATTTCTGCTCTAATGTGGGTAAACGTTAGGAGGCGGTTCTAACGTGTACCCACAATCTATATTTTTGAGCAGAAATAAGAAAAGTATCACAACTTTTTATCTTAAACTTTCGACTTTTAGGTGGTAAACTTTACAATGTATTTGTATAGGCGTGTTTTCATAATGAAATTTTAAGGAAATAAATCTATTTTAACTCAAAATTTTCTTAGTTTGTCTTTGTTTTGATCTCCATACGGCAATAATAATTTAAGTTATGACCATAGAGAAATGCATCCATACTTGTCAGGGGCCATGTAATCTGGGGGCGTGAAATTTCCGCCGAGAGAAACAGAAAAACAGATGTCAACCGATATGTGCGCTCAGTTGTGAAATCGACATACATTAAGAAACACGCCTCTATTATCATCACGAAAACCATCTATATAATTTTGACCCCATTGAACCCCACTTTTATAAAGTAAAACTGGGGTTTATAGGGGTAAACCTTATTTTTCTTATTTCTGCTCTGGAATATAGATTGTTGGTACTTGTTAGAACCGCCTCCGTGAGGCGGTTCTAACGAGTACCCACAATCTGTATTTGGAGCATAAATAAGAAAAATATCACATTTTTTCATCTAACAATTTTCGTTTTTACGGCGGTAAAGTTTACAATGCATCTTTATAGGCGTGTTTTCGTAATGAGACCTCAATTTTATATAGTAAAACTAGATTTGTCATGGGTATACATATTTATTTTTTATTTTTGCTCAAAAACATAGATTGTGGGTACTCGCTAGAACCGTCTCACTGAGGCGGTTCTGACGAGTTCTCACACTCTATGTTTTGAGCAGAAATGTGATGAAAAATATCAGGATTTCTTATCTGAAAATTTTCATTTTTGGTGTTAAAATTTTTCCATATATTTGAATAGTTTTGTTTTCGCAATGTATAGATACTCTCCCAGAACTTTGTGCGAAAAATTACTTTTGGCCAACGAGCATCCCTATAGCGCACAACGAAGACACTTATCAGACTGCACAAGGTCGCACAGTCTGATCTGAGTCTATACTGGGCTCAGCTGTTCGAAGACATACTTTCGCGTGTCGTGATCGAATCAATAAAACAAGTTTTGAATTATCAACTATATGTACTCAGTGGAATACTTTTTTTTTTTCATCTTTCTCTGGCGTTGCCGCCTCTTTTTTTTCCTTCTTTTTATTTGAAAAATAAAAACTGACTTAAAAATGTAGGCGTTAAATCAAGCTTTAGGTTTAGCTAAAACGTCTGAACCAAAATATACCCAAGTATATGGTGCGGAAAGAACAAAAATATAATCTGTGTCATAGAATTTTATTTCCTTTGCAAAATGGAAATTCGGCGGCGACGTGTATCGGAAAGACACACCTTCAGCACATTTAAAAATATTTCTCTCCTTCATTAACAGGAGACTATTCTTAAATGAAAAAAGTCTTCGCTTTACATCACGAAAATACACCTTTATAATTTTGACAACTCGAACTCCACTTTTATACACTGAAACCGGGGTTTACAGTGGTAAACCTTATTTTTCTTATTTCTGCTCTAAAATATAGACTGTGGGTACTCGTTAGAACCGCCTCCTAACGTTTACCCACATTAGAGCAGAAATAAGAAAAATAATGTTTACCCCTGTAAACCCCAGTTTTACTGTATAAAAATGGGGTCTGAGGGGGTTACTCACAATCTTCATTTTGAGCAGAATTAAGAAAAATATCATAATGTTTCATCTGAAAATTTTAGTTTTTTCGGCGGTAAAGTTTACAATGTATTTGTATAGGCGTGTTTTCGTAATGAGAATAGACGGCAATTTGAGAGGGCCTCACGTGACAGGAAGCATACCGGACATAACAATAGTTGTCTTCCTTGTAGAATGGCGGAATTTATTCCTGGGGTAGGCGCACCCATCCCCTTTAACCCTTTTTTGTGCCATGTGGAATCTTCCTCCTTACATATAGCAGGAGTCCATTTCAAAATTTAGGGGTGTCAGGTTGTGTTTTTCTTCAAAATTCATTTGGGAAATGGCTGCACTTTCTGCAAACGGTGTAGGCCCTGATCAGACGCCATGTTCTCCGGCGTCTCATCTGGGCCTGCACTGTTTGCCAAGGTACCCCTTTAGGCGCACCCATTCCCTTTAAGAAAGAAAAATACACATTTATATAAAACAAAACTTCAAGCGTCCTCTGTGGTCCCTGAGTTACGTCTCAAACTGGTAAGGACCCTCTTCCGAGTCAAAATCGTCCATATCGAAACGTTTATTCCAACTGCCTCTTTTATCCCAGCTGCCTCTCTTGTCCCAACTTCCGCGTTTATCCGGGGTCATCTGTAACTTGCCGCACCTTGAAACAGAAAACAAAATATCGCTAAAACCTCTGTCCTGAGCTCACAAGAAAGCATTGCTTCATGAAGATAACAGTGAAGCATCATTTTCTTATTTTGTGTTCAAAAACATAGACTGTGGATGCTTGTTAGATCCTCCCGAATGAGAGTTTTATTGAGCACCCACAATATATGTTCACCGTAGAAATAAGAAAATAACATCACACAGTTTCACCAGAAAAAAAACAAAAAAAAACATTTTGCTTTCTGATGCAAGCCGCAACTGTCAAATGAAGCAGTCATTTCATTTCTGGTACATGTTGCAGTCCACCATTCGGGAAAAGTTGGACCATGCCAACTAAATCAGATAGCCTTCAGAATTACGCTATTTGACCGGCACTTGTTGTGTCTGTTTATCCTCGTCGGGCAATAAACTACCTGTATTTTTTTTTTTTTTTTTTTTTTTTTTTGGTTTGGGTTTTACGGCCCTTTCAAGATTATTTCACTCATATCGAGCCGATCGTTAATCATAGGTGGGCGAAAACCGGAGTACCCGGAGAAAAACCACCTGACCTTCCGTGGCAGAACTTGGCGTCTCACACGTGACCCAAGCGAGGCTCGAACCCACGGCGGTGAGAGACCTAATGACTAAGAGTCAGCGCTCTTATCCATTAGGCCACGGAGGCCCGTAAACTACCTGTATTACAGTCACATGTTTGACTTGACCAGAATTAATAGCAACGAAGTGTTTGCTTTACTGTAGAGAGGCTGGAACAACATACTTAGGCACCCAAATCTCGCCTGGAATCAGTTTCTCGCGATAATCCACCATCTTTACAGAGTTCATGAGAATTGTATTCCCATCCAAAATTGCTTCTCAAAACCAAAAATAAAGAGTCAAGTCCCATTACAACAGTAACACAAAAAACGTTGAAATAATTTTAAAAAAGTTCTTTTCAAAGACTGTTGCATCAAACGCTGAAGTTTAACAGCGGGAAAGTTTCGAAACTACGTCACGTAATAGCGGGTAAAACACAGCACCGCGCTTGGACCAACGATTTACCGGAGATTTTCCGAAGGATTTACCGGAACTTCTCGGTAGGGCGGAAAGCGCTTCTTGTTTGGACAAAACATCAAAACTTTTTCACAGATTTACTCAGGGGTATACAATAACGTTCTGGGAATAGTAAGAGACACAATGAACTATCTGGCCACCTGCGGATTTCTACCTTCCCAGGATTTACAAAGTGATAATGAGCCCCAAATCCCTTGGCAAACCGCTAGTGCTTCAGAATACTTTAAAGTATCCATGCTGCAAACTAACTGATTTACCCTATCTAATTTTCTTCCCATGAAGTGCACACAGGACCAACTTTGGAGCATCATCATATTTAGGGTATGTGAAAAGCGGCGGTGAAGCTCAAACTATTGACAAGGTCATTTTCAGACGTCTCCTAGAGAAATGGACAAAAGAGATAGAAGTGGTAGTAGAGGAGAAGGGAGGGAGGGACAGGGGAGAAGGTGGAAAATGAATAAAGTGTAGAAACATTAGTAACAACGCCCTTACCTCCACCCTACCTGCTGCAAGGACAGCAGGCCTTGCCAATATGTAAGTCAATATCAGTTGGGGCTTCCCAGTGATGCAAGCGACACGTCACCTTTGCCTCACAACAGAACAAATTAAAAGCTTTGAAACACAGTTTTACGTAGTTTAGGGAAGACTTGCACGATCCCTCTTGAAACCCTTAATGATCGCTGATGTGATAATACTCTGTGGAAGTTTGTCCTTAAGTCTGAAGGAGAGCTGACAGATGATGTCGGTCCATATTTCCCAGGGAGTATCCTATACAGTTAGCTACTTTTGGGTCGGAGACCTTGCAAGCATGGATGTCCACTTAGCCCAGAGATATGCCACCACAAAGATGTCATTGCTAGTGAGTTTGTCTGCCAAAGTGGTGTATCAATCGAGAAATAATGCTGGTTGTGTGGTAGTCACCTCTGACAAACCAAGCTACTCGCCGATGCACCGTCTCCAGCCGCTGGATACAAAATGTGGGTCTCATACTGATGCAGTATAAGTCTAATCATGATCTCTACCATCATGCTTTAACATCTTCAGAACAGCTGGTTATGTTCCTTCCAAAGAAACGCCCGACAGTTTTTTTTTTTTGTTTTTTTTTTGCAGTTACATTTGCATCAAAATGGGTTTCCCATGACATGTTTCTGAAATAAAGGATACCCAGGTACTTTCAAGTCTTTTAGACTGACAGTTCATGGCAATGTGTTCCGTTTTATTTCCCTTACTGTCGCACATTTGGTTGGGTTGGAAAGACTTTTGCCAGTCTGTATTCTATTATGGGCATTGCTGTAGTCATTCAACTTCCCTGTGAAATGCTGCAGTATGAGTCATGCTTGAGAGCTGGTGATATAAAAGGCTGTCATTTGCAAGGATCCAGAGCTGACTTTCTGCGGCAGGTAATTTATGTATGGGCAGAATAATAAATGTCTGAGCATTGCACCTTGAGGGACACCGGATACAGCTGGGGCAAAAGTGCAAACTGGCCTTGACCAGTTCTGGTTAGCCCCTGTTGTTCAGGAAGCTCTGGATACACTGTAAGAGGTTGCATGCTGGTATATCTGAGCTTGACAGTGCTCAAGCCGTTTCATGTGGAACTTTGTCCAGAGCTGCGGTGTCTATCTGTTGACCTTCATCTATTTCTGCTGCTATGTCTTGCCTGGACTTTGGTCAAAGTAAGCTGGCTCTCACACGACTGCCTCTTTCGAAATCTGTTCGTTTGGTCTGCCAACAAGATGCAAATGATCTCAGTTGGCGAACGCATAGAAAGTAATGTATGCCAAAATAGTGAAAATACCATAGGAGAAGGTATCAATGACTCCCCTTATTTTGCTTAGGAGTTGATATAAGAAATGTTAAGTACGCCCACGTGTACATACACTCGTGATTTGCAGGACAAACGCCTGGGCGATAATCATGAAATTGCGATAAGGATCTTTAACCTGCATTGGGGATGATTCTCCCTGCACAGGTGGTCTCCAGTTAAGGTCCCGATCCGAAGGACTGTGCACTTTGTGGCATTCATCCCTACAATTGATGCAAATGGAAAATATTTAGTGTCGCTGCTGTGAATCGAACCAGAGGAAAGTGCACTAACCACTGAGCTACCAATCTAGCACTATTGGTATGTTTTATGTTCTACACCACTTAACTGAAGTGTTGTACAAATGAGTGTGTTTGCTCGAAAGACAGTGCCTTTATTTCATATTATGATCTCAAACTATCTTTGAAACTTAGGTACGATTATTCATTTAGTTTTATTTATGTATTTATTTTGAAAATAGAGTAATTAATTGGCGCTCTTGATTAGTATCCCCTTTGCGCGCCGTTGATGCCTGTGCTTAGTGCTGAGATTGCGTGCATGCGCCGTCTCGTCTTGTTGATACTTTAATTTATAACTTTTATACTAGGGCGCATTTTACCCATATGTGAGCCCCGCCAAGCGAATTTGTGTCTTCGAGCATTCCGTCATGACAAATTTTAACTGCGCATGCCCAGCCATTCAGAGGGGCCAGAGATATGGCTTTCTGTCTGAAGGCTCCTCTTGATTCACTGCTTGTATAAGCGAGCAGCGAAGGTTCTGGCGAGACTGCTCGCCTGAACCTTCGCTGCTCGCATAGGCGATAAGTACCAAAATCGCTTGACGGGGCCCATATATGACAAACAAACTCTTCCACTCTAAATATTTGAACAGATCCATTCCAAATTATAGGCGTGTCAGATTAATTTTAATAATACAAAGTTTCGCAAAAAAAAAAAAAAAAAACATGTATTATTAGCAAACAGTGATTGAATGCCTCGATCAGTTTACCCTATTTGCCTAAGATTCATTTATAGCATAAACAATCGCTGTTCGGATCCCCTTTTAAATGGACCTCTTTAAATGGACTGCCCAAGTAATCTAATGTAATATGTCGTTGCCCCAGGAAGTTAACGGATAATATTTTTGGTATTTTTCTTGTTAAATTTCAAAACATGAATTGCGCTTGAACGTCAAGGACCGCCTCGCTGAAGCAGGTCTAATGAGCAACCATGAACGCCCCCTAAAGCAGAAATAGGAACAATATAAACAAACGTGCACCATGTTAACAGGTGACTTGAAGATCTCGGAAACCCCACTTTATATCGAGAAAACTGGGATTTTCAGGAACAGACATTATTTTTCTCATTTCTGCTTCGACATAGGTTTTGGGCACTCGTTAGAACCGCCTCAATAAGGTGGTTCCAACGAACACCAACAACCTGTGATCTGAGTTGAAATAAGAAAATAAAATATAAAGTTTCATCGAGAAATGGTTGTTCTGACTATATGTTACCGTATTGAAATGTGTTCTATAAAAGGGTTATCCTTTGGAAGCAAGGAATACACCACAGAACCAAAAAATATGGAGTGTACATGTTTTCTGGGCCAGACTAGCTAGTTTCGGCCAATTAGGCCTCATCAGTGACCCTCAGATATTTTCCAAATTCCACAATGGAATCAATGATCCCAAAGCCTCTTAAGAATAGAGGCAGCTTGTTTTAGCTCAGAGTGGTCGGAAAAGTTGTTCTTGATGTGCACGCATGCATCATAGTGTGCTAGATCTGTATGCACTGACATCTCAATGAATCGAACACAGCTAGCTCATTCACCATGGCTGATCCGGACGCCTCCTTATTCCCTAGGTATTTGTTTTCGTACGTTTTTTTTGATAATTTAGGAAGATGTCCTTATTCTGTTGTGAAATGTACTCATTTGAATCGGCTCAATGAGGCGATTCTAATGAGTACACATAACCTATATTTATTTGATCGAAGACCTAAAATTTATCTTTATTTCATCCACGTGATATGGTGCTCGATCTAGCCATATTTCGTACACATTGGGAAAGCATGTCCATGTGAAATAATGGCGTCCAACATGGTGTCAGAAATGACAAATATTAGTAAAAAATGATAACATCTTTCTTATTTCTGCTTTCAATAGAGATTGTGGGTGCGCGTTAGAACCGCCTCAATGAGGCGGTTCTGACGCGTACCCACAATCTATGTTTTGGAGCAAAAATAAGGCAGATAATTATGCCCCCGTTAACCCCACTTTTCTCTCTATAAAGTGGGGTTTAGGGGGTCTTCGTTTCACGGACTTGTTACCGTGATGATTTTTCCTAGACATAAAGTTATTCGAGCACCTAAAGTGCAACTGCATAAACTTACGTGGCGAAATCTTTCCTGCATTCATCTTTCATGCATTTGAAGTATGCTGCGCAGCAGCCCACATCTTCAAATTGTTCCCCAAACAAGTCCGCCTTGTTAGCACACTTTATCATTTTCATCATACACTGCACCGGACACTTCAATATTGTCCGGCTATAAACTAATGACGTCAAACCTAGTAAAATTAAAATGGCCGAGATATGCATCTGAAAAAAGAAGAAAAGAAAGGAACTATATTGGTAAGCGCAGTACCTTTATTAAATACATTACACGTGCGCCTTACTCGTACGCATATGATAAATGTGCGTACGGACATTTTTACAAAAGGCATATGACCTAATTCCAGTATCAAAATGTGCTTCCATTTTAGATGCTGGAGATTTTTGTGAGTATGTTTTTTTATGATTGCGCGTATTGTTGCTTTTGTTCTAGTTACGTTTCTGTAACGCGAACACGTGCATTATTGAGGGCTGGGGTCTGAATATTCATTTTTTCCGGAGATAAAGCCACCAGCATTCTTTTTTTTTTTTTACTAATAGTCTGAGTTCGGTCGGTCATTTGCAGTTCCTTACATGTTAATTGGCTTTATGAAACTGGTGCACCTGTCGTTTTGCGCTTTTATGTGCGTTTTCCTGCCGTTAGACTTTCTCCTCTTTCGGGTACTAAGCCCTCAACCGTTGAATTATCCATTCAATTCACAAACTACACGACAACGGCGAAGATCCCGATCAGGCTGCTGAACACGACAAACCTACCTTTGAAAACAGTATAGATTCAGATCAGATGGCTGCCACCTGATCGGGATCTTCACTGTTGTCGTGTAGTTTGTGAATTGAATGGATAAATCATGTCAAGTAATTTGATTGTTGAAAGTCAGCAATCGGTGCGGGTAAATTAATTTATTTAGCAGGATTAGCATTAAGATGGCATTTTATAAGTAACATTTTCTTTCTGATTTACTTTTTTCTTCTCAGAAATATATTGAGGCTGATCAACAGTGGTTTTAAAATATGGGCAATAATTCCTAAAGGGAAATCTTTTGAACAACAACAACAACAACAACAAAAAAAAAATAAAATAAAGAAAAAGGAAATGAGAGCCCATGGGTAGGTTTTCAAGAATCACTGTGTCGCTGAAAATCAAACAACGATTATGAGCTGGCACACGACAAAACCTACAATTAGACTTTCATAAGACATGCGCGATCAGCGAATACACAAATTAGCCTGCGCATCTGCGCAGTTTTCAGTACATAACCTTTTTATACAACACTCGAATATCGAGACTATTTTCTATAAATAACCGTTACAAGTCAGAGAAAGTCACGTGGATTTAAGCAATGAAAAACTACTGTGCTTTATAACGGGTTCAATTGATAAAGAATCGACCCAAAACTCCTTTTGTAGCAATATTGTTACTCCATGTACCGTATTCGCTGTAATTGACACACATGTTCTAGTGAACGCACACCGATATTTTTGTTCAAGAAGTATAGTTTACACTGAATTACAGTGATTTGTTTGTGTTTTACTTTCCCACCAACAACCAAGGTCATATGGAGACGTGATCTTTGTTCAAAAACTCATCTAAAAGTCCGTAGAATCCCGGAATCGAACCTGCGACTTCTGGGTTATAAAGCGAGTAACTCAGCCTACTATATTATACATGGAGGCTTCTCATCACGGAAACATGCCTATATAATTTTGTCCCCCTTGAACCCCACTTTTATATTACTGGGGTTTCTGGGGGTATACCTTATTTATCTTATTGCTGCTTTAAAATATAGATTGTGGGTACTCGTTAGAACCGCCTCGATGAGGCGGTTCTAACGAGTGCCCACAATCTATATTTGGAGCAGAAATAAGAAAAATATCACAATTTTTCTTCATAAAATTTTCATTTTTTCGGCGATAAAGGTGGCAATGTATTTGTATAGGCGTGTTTGCGTAATGTAATTTGAAGTGAGATTTTGCAGTCCGCTGTAGTTGTAACACTGCAACATATCAGTAACTTTGCTTTTGTGATAATTATGCATACCGTCCCATTTATAGGATATTGACAAACAGTGTAGACCCAGATCAGACACCACAGAACGCGGCGTCTGAACTGTGTCTACACTGTTTCTTTAAGAATATACATTTTGATCAACCTTACTGCAAACAAAACAAACCTAACAAATCTATAATTGGAAATGGACCTATCCGAACTTATTAGTTGGAAGATTTCAATGACGTATATGGGTAAATACAGTGAAATTCTGCTATTAAGACCACCTCGAATTAAGGTTAATTCTGCTTTAAAAAGCTTATTTAGTAGGTATTCCTTCTTTGTGTTTTCCTCTGGTTAGAGACAACTATGGGGTCAGTTCAAAAGTGGTCTTTAAGACCAATTTTGAACAGGCCCATAGGTGGTCTTAATATATGAATTTTACTGTAATCCTTACCTGGATTTATTGCAAATCAGCGATAGTATCAACTAAACTTGGGGGGGGGGGGACCTTATTTTTCTCACTTCTGCTCTAAAATATATAGATTGTGGGTACTGGTTAAAACCGCCTCGTTGAGGCGTTCTAACATGTACCCACTACCAATATTTTGAGCAGAAAGTAGAAAAAAAGATCACAATTGTTCATATGATTTTTTTTTTTTTTTTTATTATCGGAGGTAAAACTTAGGCGTGTTTTCGTAATGATAAGTATTTATGGACAATCTTCCGATGATATAAACACGGAAAACTGCTCATACAGCGAAACTTCAATCACTCGATTACCACGGCTAATTCGAACTCGTTTTTCACATTACGATTTCAAATCGGTGTATCATGCTACATTCTTTCATATCTCAAACCATGATGGCTACTTTTCAGACGAAAATGAATGATTATTTTCTTATTTATACTCCAAACATAGGTTGAGGGTGCTCGTCAGAACCGCCTCAATGAGGCGGTTCTAACGAGTACCCAAAACCTGTGTATAGAAGCAGAAATAAGCAAAACAATGTAAACCCCCTTGTTATCATGATGCTATGGAATTCTTCCATGATGCCATGGAATAATTCCATGATGCTATGAAATTCTTCCATGATGCTATGGAATTCTTCCATAGCCCCAGATGACACATATTTAGGGATAATTTTGGAAGAGTTTTCTTATTTTATCAAGAAAATGTATGTTGTTTGCACTCATTAGCATCACTTCGATGAAACGATTCTAATTGAGAGGTTGTAGACACAGCAGGTTTTAAGATTATTCTCCCTTGATCCGCCATGTTGGATTCTGTATACAAATTTATTCATTTTTGGTCCATTTATCCCTCAGTGATAAATGGACCAAATATATAAATATTAAATGGGTTAAAATCTAACTGTGATTGTTCTAAAGGGTCATTAAAATAAAAAAAAAATGTTTTATCATAATTTTCCAAGAGACAAGAAAGTTATTTTTGCAGAAAGTACATTGAAATTCTGTTGAAAATGTGCCTGGGTAGATAACTTGAGCCCCGCCAAGAGAATTTGTGTCTTCGAGCATTCCGTCATGACAAATTTTAACTGCGCATGCCCAGCCATTCAGAAGGGCCAGGGATATGGCTTTCTGTCTGAAGGTTCCTCTTGATTCACTGCTTGTATGAGCGAGCAGCGAAGGTTCTGGCGAGACTGCGCGGATGCGCAGGCTCGCCTGAACCTTCGCTGCTCGCATAGGCGATAAGTACCAAAATCGCTTGACGGGGTCCACTTTATGTATAGCATGCCATCAGCAACACCTCTCAATGCATTCTAATGGCTGCTACACACAGAACACCTTGTAATACCTTAAGGAGTAGCCGGTGCTTATGCAACAAAATCTTTACGCGAACTTCCGGTCATGACTTGTATTCAAGTTCACAGACATGATCATTGCCTTCACCTCTATTTTGAAAAGTCGAATAACTTTAATTTCCGCGTGGGTGTGGTAGGTGTGGACTTGAAAGAACAATCTGCAGATTTGTAATTTAAATTCTCCCGGAGAAGGATAGTTTGACATCTTTCCAGTGCAGAATGGAGCTATTTTCAGCTATCTGGGTTATTAAACAGTTATTAAACATTTTAAATAAGACGTTGTACACCTGCGTCTACATTGCTATACATGATTTGCTTTTCACAAGCATTTGTTCCGAGGACTTGTATACGACTCATGAAATCCGAGGCATTAAACCTAACAGGGACAAGAAAGCCAAGTCAGGTGTCTATTATCTCCTTTATTGCACAGGTTTCAAAATATTCCATTTACATATAAACAACAGCATCACAAATGAAATAGCATTTGTCAATAAGGTTTTGATATGGCATATTTGCATATACTCGAAGTTCTCAATTTTTGAATTGAAGAGTTTTTTTCAAATTGATGCATATTGTATATGACAAAATATTGATGTGTATTTATTGGCAACATCTCTGTATATGACTGTTTAAATGTAAATCCAATATTTTGTAACGAGTTTGGTTTGCAAAGTGCAATCGGAATTGGTCTAAAATCAGCAGGTTTTTTTTTTTTTAAATGCGGGGCATTCTGATCATTAGTGGCTAATTTTCGCATAAGGAATAATAAAGCCTGGTAATCAGACACCTGACACATTACGTAAACACGCCTATTCAAATACATTGCCACCTTCATCGCCGAAAAAAAAAAATTAAGATGAATAATTGTGATATCTTTCTTATTTCTGCTCAAAATATAGATTGTGGGCACTCATTAGAACCGCCTCATCGAGGCGGTTCTAACGAGTACCAACAATCTATATTTTAGAGCAAAAATAAGAAAAATAAGGTATACCCCAGGAAACCCCAGTTTTACTGAATATAGTGGGGTTCAAGGGGGTCAAAATTATATAGGCGTGTTTTCGTGATGAGTTAGCTTTTTCTTTGATGTCCTCGGCAGACATTACGATAACACATCCGTGTGATATAGTGCATTTTGCAAACCTCAAAATAAGATATTTTTCTGATGTAAATTTGTGATACTCGTATTCTCCTTATTTCTGCTCCAAACATAGGTTTTGGATGCTCGTTAGAACCGCCTCTTTGAGGCGGTTCTAGCGAGTACCCACAGCATATGTCTTAGAGTAAAATTAAGAAAAATAGTGTATACCCCCGTAAACCCCAGTCTTTTGTCTGTATAAAGTGGGGTGTAGGGAGTGTTCATTTCACGGGCTTGTTCACGTGATGGAGGTAATCGGGTCTCGTAAGTCGTATTCGGCACAAACTGTTCAGACCCCGAAGAAAATGCTTGGGAAATTCAGCATTTTAGTATTTAATGTACCCAGACGTAAGTCAATTGCAGTACGACTTATTTGATATGTTAACAAAGTATTACATAGACCAGATAGATATCTGAAAAATACTCTCATTCTGCACTGAGAAAAAGTCAAAACAGAAATATTGGACTACCCTTTTCCGGGAGAAATAGTATTAAAATTTGTTTTTAGTCTACACCTATCTTTTCCGACGAAGAAATGAAAGTTGTTGGGCTTAGCATTGTACGTTTTTTTTTTTTTTTTTGTTTTTGTTTTTTTGTTTTTTGTTTTTGTTTTGTTTTTTTGTTTGTTTTCAAATCTGTCTTTGATTTTAACTAAAATCAATTATTAAGGAATCTTACCCATTTTTAGCTCACCAGAGCCGAAGGCTCCTGGGGAGCGTTGTCCGTCGTCGCTGTCGTATGTCACATGTCGTATGTCGTCTATCGTCTGCGTCAACACTTTCAAGCGACATCTCTGAAACCACTGGACCGATTGTACCCAAATTTCATCATTAGTATCCCTGGTTGGGGGGATTGAAAGTTTGTGTTTTTTTTAATGAAAGTCGATTCTTTAGTTTGGTTGCTATGGCAACTTAGATTTTCCATAGACTTATAATGGGGAAAATTAAAAATTGCATTTACTGGCATTTCATTGCAGATATTTGGACAAAACTATTATAGAAACGTTCTTTGAGTAAACTTCTCTCAGCCATATGCCTTTAGGCCAACATGGGGGTCCCTTAGGTTGTGCTGGGGCCAAGCCCTCCCCCCTCCACTTCATAAAAGGTCATATAACTCAGAAACCATTCAGAGTCCCATGCACCCCACAAATCATATATATTCTTGTTCCTTATGATAAAACGCATTCAGTGACACCAACTCGGGGTCCCCCTGGATGCGCCGGGTCATGTCCCACCCCTTAATTTTATAAAAGGCCAAATATCTCAGAAACCTAACAAATCCCAACCCCTTAACCATATATATATGCCTGTTGCTTATGAAGAGACGCATTTATTGACACCAACCTGGGGGTCTCCATTTATTGACACCAACCTGGTGGTCTCCCTGGGTGCACCGGGACCTTGCCCCACCCCTCCACTTCACAAAAGCCATATATCTAAGATACCATTCAGATCCCCACCCCTAAACCATATATATTCTTGTTCCTTATGATAAGACGCATTCCGTGACAGCAACCTGGGGGTTCCCTGGGATGTGCCGGGGCTGTGCCCCACCCCTTCATTTCATCAAAAGCCCGATATCTCGGAAACCTTAAAGATCCCCTCCCCTGAATCATATACAGTGTTGTTCCTTGTGATAAGACTCATTCATTGACACCATCCTTGGGGGCCTCCCGGGTCAAGCTTGGGAGCCGTACTGCTTTACTTCATTAAAAGCAATATTTCTCAGAAATCATTCAGATACCAACCTAGAGGTATCCTAGGGTGCCCTGGGACCATGCCGTTCAGATCACCTCCCCTAAACTATATATATTCTTGTTCCTTATGATAAGACTCATTCAGTCACACCAACCTGGGGGTCTCTTTGTGCTGGGGCAAAGTGCCCCGCCCCTACACTTCATAAAAGGCAATATATTTCAGACACCATTCAAATTCCCACCCTATAGTCATATATGTACTTTTTCCTTAACAAAAGCACACCAACTTGGCAGTCCGCAGGGACCTATCTCCTCTCTACTTCATAGACGGCCTCATATATCAGAAACCAATCAGAGTACCACCAATAAACTATATATATTTGTGGTCCTTATGATAAGACACATTTAAGGACAACAATCTTGGGCTTTCCTGGGATCAATAGGACATGCCCCAACCCCTCCACCACTTAAGAGGCCTTATATTTCTGGCATATGATCCCCACTGCTAAACCATATATATTCTTGTTCCTTATGGTAAGACACAGTTGGTGATTGATACCAACCAGGGCTTCATTCGGTCCATGCCCCAGCCCATCTACTTCATAAAAGGCCTAATGTTTCAGATACTGAGTACACATGGGTGCTCATTTGGATATGGGGGTTCATTTGGAAAACTTTATAATTGGTAGATTAAAATGATATCATATTAAAATACATGGCTGTCATTGGGCAGTGCAGCCTGAGCTCTGGTGAGCATTGTGGCCCATGGGCCTCTTGTTTGACATATTGAATGTCTCGCAAGTCATAGCCGGAAGTTCGCGTAAAAATTTTGAGTACATAACCACGGGCTACCCCTTACAAGATACCCAAGTGTGCACAAAATATTTCAAAATTATTTCACTCATATCGAGCCGATCGTGAATCAGAGGTGGGCGAAAACCGGAGTACCTGGAGAAAAACCACCTGGCCTTCTGCGATCTAATGTTAGCTAAGCTCCCCCCTCCCCCTACCCCTATGCTCATTCATGCAGCGAGAGACCTCTCTGGTCATACTATATGGATACACAGGCTGATCTGATTCTTCGCTGGACGGACATGGAAATCGTAGGAAATACTGTGTCCCGGCTCATACATAACTCATTTTGACATGGTGCTATGGATAACCATCAGTGACCCAAACTACCCTTGACTCAAATAGATTTTCGTAGACTTGTCATTGCGGTTATGGAATCAAGACGATCTGGACACATGGGTTTCAGAAAGTAAATGTTTGTTTTCGGAAAGCAGTGTCGGGACCAACACAACAGAACAACGCATATGTCTTTACGATAACACACCCGTGCGACATAGTGTTTTTTTATGTCTCTAAAATGTACTTATTTATACTGCAAACATAGGTTGTGGATGAGGCGGTTCTAATGAGTGCCCACAACCTATGTCTTGGAGCAGAAATATGAAAATAATATATACCTTGAAACCCCCATCGTTCTCTATAGAAAGTGAGGTTTAGAGGTGTATGCATTACACGGAGGCTTGTTAACTCATCTTTCTTCGAGATGGCGGCTACTATTTTCTCTCGGGGTGAACAAATTCTTTCCTTTAAGAGCCGACCTAGTAAATGCAACGTTTAGTTGCTTTTTTTATTGTGTTACGATCACTAGAAAACAACAATCAAAGCAGTGATAGTACTGGTGGGTCGATTGTCTCTGGGTGTAGTTAGGAAAATTGGGCATGAGCGTGGACTGTTTCGTTTAACCCTTAAACTCCTTTACTGAAAGCAAACCATGTAGACCCTGATCAGACGCTTCGTTTTTCGGCGCCTGACCCTTAAATTCCTATACTCTATGCAAGCAGTGAAGACCCTGATCAGACGCCGCCTTCTGTGGCGTCTGATCTGGGTCTACACTATTTGCCTAGCCTAACCCATGTTTCCAGCCCAGATTTTACAGTTAACCTTTTCACGTAAACACGCTGACCTCACTGCGATAAAATTCTATAGATAATCTGCGTGGATTCCTACAAATCACTGATGGTCACGTGGACTCCAGCACTAATAGAGGTTTTGTCCTTTATACCTTTGGGTCGATTGATACCCAATCGACCCAAAAATGTCACAAAAACTTATATTTAACTGCAACAAAACAGGTCAGAATAAATAAATAAATAATTTTTTATGCATACTATACCTCAGATATATGGCCACAAGAGAGAACGTAAGCCTTGAAAGCGCTTTGTTTCGATTGTCTTGAACTACTTTGTTGCGTATGTATATAATCATTAATATTCCCAGAAGGTCGATTGATGTCTTGAACTAATTTTTTGGCGTATGTATATAATCTTATTCCCAGAGGTAGGTTGCGTTTAATGAAATGGTGCAAAGTAACACGTTTAGACTAATTCAGCATTGCTTACAATGGCTACTTTTTGTGGCATTATAGGGTAGCTTTGCACTAAATACGGGAGGTACTGGATTTGATCACTTTGGGACAGAGCTTTTAGTTGCAGTCTAAATACCAGGCAGGCTTCCATTGGATAAATATCCCATGTTTCATTTCAATGTGAGAAAATGATAGTTATAAGGAAATAAAATGATGTGTGTTTTATAATTATATCTGCAAGCTCAAAGAAATTGTTGCAGATTTTATTGTGTCACCTCTCCTTTAAAAAGCCGGCTTGTATTCACTGCGAATCTGCATGTAAACAAACATGGCGGACCATAACTTGAAAAGGAGACGGGCAACATGTGGATTTTTTCTCATCAACTTGTTGAGCTAGGATGGATCTATAAATGAGTAAGGTTTGAAAAGTTTTGTATGTGTAGTTTTTGTGGGGGCATGTAAAAGGTTACTATTGTCGCCTATGGAAAATATTTAGTGGTAAGCTCCCTATACCAAAAGTAGAAAAATTAGCCCCTCACTCCAGTTTTCAGTCATTACATCATCTTTTCACACATTGGTAGGTTCTATCCATTTCTGTATCATAAAATGGATATTTCTGGCATGTGGTTTGCCACAGAAACTGTAAAAAAGTGTAAGGTTAGTGGTAATTAAGTCTAACTGGGTGTATTTGATCAGTCTTTGCTTCTGATCTGTGTATTGGGTGGTGAGGGTTACTTTAAAGCCATGTTAATCAATTGTTATTTGGTTTGTTTTGGAAAACAGCTTACAGTAAGTGTATAATCGGATACACAAGAGAAAGAATCTACTCCATCTTGAATTTAACAGTAAGGTTACATGATTTACGGCCTTGGTCTCTCGCCAAAGCAAAACTTCAGAATTGTCTCTGCTGCAATATCGCGATAAGTTTTTTTCATCTGTTATTGGTTCTAATTGATTAGATCATGTTAAAGATCTGAACAGATATGTATCCACTGTTTCACATGGTATTAAGGCATTTATAATCATTTTTGTCAAAGTTTTATCATCAAAATATCCTCAAAATGCCATTTTTACATAAAATAGGGGGTATAGGTGTGACATCAGCCATAAATACCAGTTGGTATGCTATTAAGGCATAATTTAGTGCATTTTAGGATTGAAGTGTTCCAAAGACATAGGAGAAGAACCACTGATGCAAGCCGGCGTCTGGGTTCCATTCCAGAAAGAGGTAAAATTTGCGCTTTTTCACAAAATATGGTTTGTTCGACTTTCATTGTAGAATCTGAAAGCGATAACTTTTTCGCAACTTTCAAAGATTCTTTGCCACTGAACATTTATTATGCATGCTTAAATTATTAGGTATGAACTAAATTTCTATTTGACAATGCTTTTGATGGATCATAAAGACATTAAGGGTTTGGTATAGGTAGCTTTGCACTAAATACGGGAGGTACTGGATTTGATCACTTTGGGACAGAGCTTTTAGTTGCAGTCTAAATACCAGGCAGGCTTCCATTGGATAAATATCCCATGTTTCATTTCAATGTGAGAAAATGATAGTTATAAGGAAATAAAATGATGTGTGTTTTATAATTATATCTGCAAGCTAAAGGAAATTGTTGCAGATTTTATATTGTCACCTCTCCTTTAAAAAGCCGGCTTGTATTCACTGCGAATCTGCATGTAAACAAACATGGCGGACCATAACTTGAAAAGGAGACGGGCAACATGTGGATTTTTTCTCATCAACTTGTTGAGCTAGGATGGATCTATAAATGAGTAAGGTTTGAAAAGTTTTGTATGTGTAGTTTTTGTGGGAGCATGTAAAAGGTTACTATTGTCGCCTATGGAAAATATTTCGTGGTAAGCTCCCTATACCAAAAGTAGAAAAATTAGCCCCTCACTCCAGTTTTCAGTCATTACATCATCTTTTCACACATTGGTAGGTTCTATCCAATTCTGTATCATAAAATGGATATTTCTGGCATGTGGTTTGCCACAGAAACTGTAAAAAAGTGTAAGGTTAGTGGTAATTAAGTCTAACTAGGTGTATTTGATCTGTTTTGCTTCTGATCTGTGTATTGGGTGGTGGGGGTTACTTTAAAGCCATGTTAATCAATTGTTATTGGGTTTGTTTTGGAACAAAGCTTACAGTAAGTGTATAACCGGATACACAAGAGAAAGACTCTACTCCATCTTGAATTTAACAGTAAGGTTACATGATTTACGGCCTTGGTCTCTCGCCAAAGCAAAACTTCAGAATTGTCTCTGCTGCAGTATCGCGATAAGTTTTTTTCATCTGTTATTGGTTCTAATTGATTAGATCATGTTAAAGATCTGAACAGATATGTATCCACTGTTTCACCTGTTTCACATGGTATTAAGGCATTTATAATCATTTTTGTCAAAGTTTTATCATCAAAATATCCTCAAAATGCCATTTTTACATAAAATAGGGGGGTATAGGTGTGACATCAGCCATAAATACCAGTTGGTATGCTATTAAGGCATAATTTTGTGCATTTTAGGATTGAAGTGTTCCAAAGACATAGGAGAAGAACCACTGATGCAAGCCGGCGTCTGGGTTCCATTCCAGAAAGAGGTAAAATTTGCGCTTTTTCACAAAATATGGTTTGTTCGGCTTTCATTGTAGAATCTGAAAGCGATAACTTTTTCGCAACTTTCAAAGATTCTTTGCCACTGAACATTTATTATGCATGCTTAAATTATTAGGTATGAACTAAATTTCTATTTGACAATGCTTTTGATGGATCATAAAGACATTAAGGGTTTGGTATAGGTAGCCTTGCACTAAATACGGGAGGTACTGGATTTGATCACTTTGGGACAGAGCTTTTAGTTGCAGTCTAAATACCAGGCAGGCTTCCATTGGATAAATATCCCATGTTTCATTTCAATGTGAGAAAATGATAGTTATAAGGAAATAAAATGATGTGTGTTTTATAATTATATCTGCAAGCTAAAAGAAATTGTTGCTGATTTTATATTGTCACCTCTCCTTTAAAAAGCCGGCTTGTATTCACTGCGAATCTGCATGTAAACAAACATGGCGGACCATAACTTGAAAAGGAGACGGGCAACATGTGGATTTTTTTCTCATCAACTTGTTGAGCTAGGATGGATCTATAAATGAGTAAGGTTTGAAAAGTTTTGTATGTGTAGTTTTTGTGGGAGTATGTAAAAGGTTACTATTGTCGCCTATGGAAAATATTTAGTGGTAAGCCCGCTATACCAAAAGTAGATAAATTAGCCCCTCACTCCAGTTTTCAGTCATTACATCATATTTTCACACATTGGTAGGTTCTATCCAATTCTGTATCATAAAATGGATATTTCTGGCATGTGGTTTGCCACAGAAACTGTAAAAAAGTGTAAGGTTAGTGGTAATTAAGTCTAAATGGGTGTATTTGATCAGTTTTTGCTTCTGATCTGTGTATTGGGTGGTGGGGGGTTACTTTAAAGCCATGTTAATCAATTGTTATTGGGTTTGTTTTGGAAATAAGCTTACAGTAAGTGTATAACCGGATACACAAGAGAAAGACTCTACTCCATCTTGAATTTAACAGAAAGGCTACATGGTTTACGGCCTTGGTCTCTCGCCAAAGCAAAACTTCAGAATTGTCTCTGCTGCAATATCGCAATAAGTTTTTTTTTTCATCTGTTATTGGTTCTAATTGATTAGATCATGTTAAAGGATCTGAACAGATATGTATCCACTGTTTCACATGGTATTAAGGCATTTATTATCATTTTTGTCAAAGTTTTATCATCAAAATATCCTCAAAATGCCATTTTTACATAAAATAGGGGGTATAGGTGTGACATCAGCCATAAATACCAGTTGGTATGCTATTAAGGCATAATTTAATGCATTTTAGGATTGAAGTGTTCCAAAGACATAGGAGAAGAACCACTGATGCAAGCCGGTGTCTGGGTTCCATTCCAGAAAGAGGTACAATTTGCGCTTTTTCACAAAATATGGTTTGTTCGGCGTTGGCAATTGGCAAACAGCGCAGGCCCAGATCAGATACTGCAGGACGCGGAGTCTCATTAGGGCATACATTACATGTTTGCGAAAGGTTCAGCATTTTCCAGATAAATTTTAAAGAAGCCACAACCAGACATCCCTCAACTTTGAAATGGACTTGTTTCATACTGATATAAGGTTGATGATTCCATCCAGTACAAAATGGGTTAAAACTTCGCAGTGTGGGTCGATTATGTAATTCTTTGTGTCATAAACCCATATAAGACAATTGATATCTCCCAGTTAAGAAGTTTGGATTGGTCCATGTCCAATTTTAGGGGAGCCAGGTTTGTATTGTTAGCAGTAAATTTTGCAAAAATTGTATGTACTTTCAGCAAACAGTTAAGACACATATGAGATGCCTGGTGTTGCGGTCTCTGATCTCGTCTGCAATGTTTGCAAATTTCCCCACAAAAGGCTGCTAGACATACATGGGTTAATGTTCGGTGTTTATATCAATAACGAGGAAGTGATTTTGTTTTCAGAGACCTAATGGTTAAGTGTTAGCCCCCTAGGCATGTGCTCAGTCGGATGCGCGACTGACTAATGATCAGGAGGACGCGGGTTCGATACCAGCCGGGGTCGGTAACATGTTTCTTGGAGATTGATCATGAACTTTTTTCCACGGTGATTATCTCCCGTTTGCTGATTCACGAAGGGCAGTTGGAAGTTTCTTGTTTGGTTGTTTGTATTGGAGTTAAAGGCCCAGTCAACAATATGTCATTTTTGAGCCGCTCAGTTTACCCATCAATACTTTTCCTGGACAGGCTTATACGACAGGGGGGTAACCAGTACAGTGCACATTATTTCGCCAGAGATTGACAACTGCCCTTCTTGAATCAGCGGAAGGGAAAGAATGACCGTAGAAAATATTTCACAAAAGAATGTTGCCGACCCAAGCAGGTATCGAACCCACGTCTTCCTGCTCACAAGTCAGACGCGCATCCACTGAGCTATAACGAGGCCGGCTGGAAGTTTCTGGTGAAAGAATGTGCACTGTACTGGTTTACCGTTTACGTAGGAGAAGTGTGGCTCGGTAAACTGACCAGCTTAAAATGACCAAAAAAGTGTTGACTTGGTCGTTAAACACCAATATAAATTTATTCAGCTTGGATACTTGCTAGTATCGATTAAGAAATATAAACATGTTTTTCCGAAAAATTAAAATAATTAAAAGAAACAAGAACAACAGTGAAAAAAATCGGTGAACAAACAGTCCCTTTATATCAGGCGTAGTAGATGTATATGTCTTCTGTAAAGGTTTATGCTCTGGAAAAAATGAAATTCCCCAAAGGAATTAAAACATCGAGTGGTCAAATTTTCTAGACCAGATTAGCTAGTTTCGCCAAAGTAGGCCTCATAAGCCACCTTCCAATATGTTCAAGCCCCATTTGAACAGTTAAAGGGATCATCCATAGTTTTTGCAGGGTTCCAAAGAAGCTGTTTGAATATCTTCGAGGGACCAGACAAATGTTATTGTAATGTAATTAACATACATGGTCGTCATTCTTGCATTTCCTACGGCAAATTGCGAGGAAAACGCCCCACAACTCCATATTACCTCTTCAGATGCGACCGTTAAACTAAAATGGCATGTCGGCTAGTTAAAAACGCTGTTAAAACGATAACGTCTGTTCTTGCATAAATACCTATGTGCATGGCTGTTTGAAGCCATTGTCAAATGGATCGAAAGCCGTGCACAAACAGCAAAAACCATGTTAAAATCATGAAATTCGCGTGCTGTTTGAACATGGGTCTTGAGCTTTTGATATCACAAGACGGGCCTTGCTTTGTTTACATTAGGTTGAGCGACGTAACGTTATCGCCCTGAACGTAGCGTTTTATGGTTCTATGATGACGTCAGAGGATTACTGCATGACAACGTCATTGTAAACAACATTCTGGACTGGCCACCATTTTGGTTTGCATGTCGCATTTGCAGAGTTTATATGGAGTTTATATGGAGCTTTTGGACGTTTTCGTCAAAATTTGCGGTCGGATTCGCAAGTTATGCAAGAACAACGATCAGCCATGGTTATTTCATTGCATTAACATTTGCCGGATCCCTCGGAAGATATTTGAACATTCGGCCTAGCGGCCTCATGTTCGCCGGATCCCTCGGAAGATATTTTAACATTTGGCCTAGCGGCCTCATGTTCAAACAGCTTCCTCGGGATCCGGCAAATGTTAATGCATAAAAAACCATGGTTGATCCCTATATTCTGCAACACTTAAAATGCTACATTCACTGGGACAACGTTACATCGGTCTAACGTGTAACGTAAACAAAGCAAGGTACATTTTTGATATCCAAAGATCAAAACTCAACAGAATTTCAACATGGGTTTTATTGCGTTAACAGGACTTCTGGCCCAGAATAGCTTCAAACAGCTATGATCATTGGATTTTATTCAAAAACATATTCTTTATGAGTCTGATATAAAATACCAACCAGACGCTAAAATTGCCTTACCCTATCCATTGATCACAAGCTATAGCCCCATTAGCACTTTCAGTGCTTTGATTTAATTGTAGATTTTCCTTCGTTGGATGTTGAAGTTCCAAGAGGTTTATATGCCAGAACTCACTTGTTTTGCTAGAGCTAGAGCTGTTAGTCCTTGAAGAATTAAATGGGCTGCATGATACTTCCGCGCAGAGCTGAAACCGACCGCACACGAGAACTTGTTAACCGCTTAGAGGATCTAAGCCTGCCCAGGCAAAGCGGTGCAAGTCGGACCGTCCGTGATAATAGACCCTATTGGTTTCATTGGGCGACAGGGCTTGAGATGTCATTTCATCTCAATGTTGGGTAAAAGTCCCACAAAATTGGAAGCAACGTCTTCAAGATGACCTTTACAGTGTTGACGGGGACATTAAACCTCAAAACAAACAAACAAGAGCTGCTAGTCAAGTTCATGGCTAGAATGAGAGCAACCGTTTTTTATTGTTTTTTTTTTGTTTTTTTTTGGCAAAAAATCTAAATCAGGGCTTTGGTATAATAAAATACGCATTTTAATCACGAAAACACGCCTATATAATTTTAACCCCCTTGAACCCCACTTTTATATAGTAAAACTGGGGATTACAGGGGTAAATCTTATTTTTCTTATTTCTGTTGTGTGTACTCGTTAGAACCGCCTCGATGAGGCGGTTTTAACGAGTACCCACAATTTATATTTTGAGCAATAATAAGAACTAGAATACTGTCGATGGCGCGCCATCTCAAATCCCCACGCTTTCTACAGAGGGGCCAAGTACCGAAAACCCCTCACCCTGGGCCCTAATTTGACCCCAAGGTCAAAATATTACCTGTATTATATTCTACTAATCATGCCCTTCAATTTGATATGCCACATGACTATGTTCCAAAAAACTTAAATTTTGACCCTTTGACCCCTCCCCCAGGGTCTCAATCAGACCCCAGGGTCAAAATTTTACTTGTATTGTATTCTACTAATCACCCCCTTCAATTTGATATTCCATATGACTATATTCGGTAAAACTTGAATTTTGACCCCCTGACACCCGCCCCCCCCCCCCCCCCAAGTCCGACCCCTTGGGCATGACCCAGGGGTTGCAGCCAAAATCCCGTCTAATATGTGTTACATTTATCATTAATCATTACTTATGCAAAGTTTGGTTTCAAAATCTATAAAATTGACTTTGAAATTGAATTTAATTGATATTTGACCTTTTGACCCCTCCCCAAGGCCCCTGGGGGCGGGGCCAAAAATAAATGTGACGTTGCACGCCCTCATCATGTAAGGAAGCTGCGTACCGAATTTGGTTACATTCCGACGAGTGGTTAAGGAGGAGATAGCGTGACGGACGGACGGACGCACGTGACGGACGCACGGACAGACGGACGGACGGAGGCGTTCACAATATCCCCGAACGCTTTTTTTTAAATGCGTGGGGATAAAAATATCACAAATTTTCATCTTAAAATTTTCATTCTTTTCGGCGATAAAGGTTACAATGTATTTGTATAGGCGTTTTTTCGTAATGTTGTTAAATGGGGGGTCTCCATAAGGCCCATTTTCTGCCCCCTAGATATTTCCTTTATTTTTTGCTGATAGGTACCATAGTATGTCTGCTTTACCAAAACAATAGTGGGGTCGCGCATAGGCAGCTTATTTTGGAGTAATAAGACATGCAAAGAGGGTGGGGTATTTCAGTATGATATAGCTGCTTATTTTGGAAGTTATTTTTTCCCCTTGAAACCATATTGAAAGTTTGCATTTTTAATTTGGTCTTATATGATTGTATCTGAACTAACATTCTGAGGCATTTTGCCCAGTTAAAATGACTTATTTTATTGTTATAGGCCGTTAAACTGAGTTAATCAATTTTAGCTATTTTCAAACATTTTTTTGTTAAAATCAAATATTATTTGGTATCCAAGGAATGTCTGCCTAAGATATTACATATAAATCATTGGAAGTGATGTAAGTATGCCTTTCAAAACAAAGAGATGTGCATGCTGCACTCATTGTGCACATGAGCATGCATGATTTCCATGTGTTATCATGCAAAGTTCAATAACTTGGATGTGGTCAGTATCTCAGTAACTTCATGAGACGAGATAGTGATACCTTGCACATCTTTATGTTTTGGGAAGGGAAGTTCAATACATTGAATAATATCTGACAATGACCTACATTTCATGGTCCAATAAACACAGATTAATTGAGTCCTAAATCTGTGGTAAAGTGCATTTGTCCGTTACCTCAAGACCTTGAGCGTTGGAGCTTGATTAGCTTTTACATTTGGAGGCTATTGTACATATTTGACTTGCCATACACAATAATAAATTGATCCATGTGTTTAGCCAGGACCTCATCCTTTTCATTACTTGTCTGGAGAACAGGTTTAAATACATTACATACAGAACACATTATATGTGAGTGAGTGAGTATTGGAGTTTTTAGTGTTGGAGTTTTACATCCCACCAACAGCTAAGGTCATATGGAGACAGGACCTCGGTTTAAAGACTCATCCGAAAGTCTGGAGAAGCCCGGGATTGATCCTGCGACCCCTGGTTTACAAGGCGAGTAGCGTAACCACTGCACCACAGAGGCTTCTACACATTATATGTACATAGTAAGCAAATGTAAGGTATATGGGAAGTAGGCACCATATTTAATAGAACCTTTTACTACTTAACTCTTTCACTGACTGACTTAACCACCGACCTCACCTTGGTGACTTATTTTGTTTCCTTAGTCCCTTTAGTTGAGGCATGTGGTTCTCTCTACTAAAATCTTCAAGAAGTTCTGCCACATCTCTGAAACCCCTGTTGTTGCTTAGGACATATTACTTGTGAGGAGGTTGTACAGACCATACCACTGCACTGGAGGAGAAAGGGACAACTTTTTATGCCCCCGCCATTCGAAGAATGGTGGAAAGGGCATATAGCGTTGCCCCTGTCCGTCCGTCCGTTCGTCCGTGCGTCCGTCCGTGCATGCGTCCGTCCGTCCGAAACTTAAACGCAGTCAATAACTTCCTTATTTATTGATGGATTTTAAAATTACTGGGCAGAAATGTTAACCATCATGAGACGACGTGTCACGTGCAAAACCCAGGTCCGTACCTCCAAGGTCAAGGTCATACTTAGAGGTCAAAGGTCAAAAAAAGGGTCCGAAACTTAAACGCAGTCAACAACTTTCTTATTTCTGGATAGATTTTGCAATGACTTTGTAGAAATGTTAACCATCAGGAGACGATGTGTCAAGTGCAAAACCCAGGTCCGTACCTCCAAGGTCAAGGTCATACTTAGAGGTCAAAGGTAATAAAAAAGGGTCCGAAACAATAAACGCAGTCAATAACTTGTTTATTTCTGGATGGATTTTGTAATGACTTTGTAGAAATATTAACCATCATGAGACGATGTGTCACGTGCAAAACCCAGGTCCGTACCTCCAAGGTTAAGGTCATACTTAGAGGTCAAAGGTTAAAAAAAAGGGTCCGAAACTTAAACGCAGTCAATAACTTACTTATTTCTGTATGGATTTAGAAATTACTTTGAAGAAATGTTAACCATCATGAGACGATGTGTCACGTGCAAACCCAGATCTGTACCTCCAAGGTCAAGGTCATACTTAGAGGTCAAAGGTAAAAAAATGGTCCGAAACTTAAACACAGTCAATAACTTTCTTATCTCTGGATGGATTTTGAAATTACTTTGCAGAAATGTTGGCCATCAATAGACAATCTGCCTCACACAAAACCAAGGTCCTTACCTCCAAGGTCAAGGTCATACTTAGAGGTCAAATGTGATAAAAGGGTCCAAAACTTAAACACGTTCAATAACTTTCTATGGATGAATACGAACATAGACATATTTTCAGGCGGGGGGATCCGTGTCCTATGGACGCATTTCTAGTTTCAATATGTGTTGCAGATGGCACTTATAATTATGCAGAAAAAATATCAACTACAGTTTTCAGCGCCTGTCATTTTCAGTACATAAGGATGCCCCCTCATGAAATCAATGATGTTGGTTGCACCTGATGGGTATATATTATCTGTTCTTAACCATATTTGATAGGTGTGGAAGGTGGGGGGGGGGGGGGGCACAAAAATAACTGAGCACTGAAATCATGCTTGATTGCTTTTAGCAAGGAGACTTGCTTGTTGTTGACAGGGGTTTTAGAGATGTGGCTGAACTTCTTGAAGATTTTAGTAGAGAGAACCACATGCCTCAACTAAAGGGACTAAGGAAACAAAATAAGTCACCAAGGTCAGGTCGGTGGTTAAGTCACTCAGTGAAAGAGTTAAATAGTAGAAGGTTCTATTAAATATGGTGCCTACTTCCCAGATACCTTCAGAATCAGAATCAGAATTGTTACTGGTGACACGTCAAATGACATTCATACACCAGAACCTGTGATATGGGAAGTTAGTCCCTAGCTCTAACCAAAGATGTAAACTTAGCTACACAATCCTCAGCACCTTCAGCCGTCAAAATAATAGAATCGGGAAGGGCATTCCAATCTCTAATGGTTCGGGGGAAAAACGATTCTTTATAAATATCCGTTCTTGCAGTAAGGGTCTGAAACGTCATTGAATGGTGTTTTCTACAATGCCTAGCTGGGGGAACAAGGTCATCTGTTGGAATGCTGGCAGCACCCTTTAGACCTTTGTATAAGAGTATGAGCCTACTGTCTCTTCTCCTTTTCTTTAGAGACTCCCATCTTAATTTTCCTAGAATTCCAGTCAAAGCAATAATTTCCAGTTACAAATCTAGCAGCTCTATTCTGAACTTTTTCAATTTCTTCATTTAGGACCACTCCGCTTGGGTCCCAGATGCAACTACCATATTCCAAGATTGGGCGAACAAGTCCCCTGTATGCTGTTTCTTTCACCTCCTGAGGACACTGATGAAGATTTCGCCTCAGGAAACCAAGGGTTCTATTCGCCTTTGTACACATATTGCTAATGTGTGTATTCCATCTCAAATCGTGAGTGATTGTCACACCAAGGTATTTAATGGAATTCACATTTTCGAGGACCGTTCCCTCTAAGGTGTAAGAAGCCTCAACTTTATTAGATCTCTTCCTTGTTATCTGCATAATATTGCATTTAACTGGTTGAAATCTCATGCCCCATTTTCTGGCCCAACATCGTAATCTATCTATGTCAGCCTGAAGTTTCAGTGAGTCATCTGTATCTCTAATTTCCCGGTAACAAACACAGTCATCTGCGAACAGTCTTATTTCTGAGTCAATATCAGTGGAAATATCATTGATGTACAGGGAGAACAATAGAGGACCAAGAACGGTCCCTTGTGGGACTCCAGACAAAACTGGCGCCCATACTGAAGATTCACCATTAACAACAACACGCTGTTTTCTGTAGCAAAGGAAGGAATCTATCCATTTAAGAGTCTTCCCACCCATTCCATAACCAAATAATTTGGATTTAAGTAGTTCATGAGGAGGGGTGTCAAAAGCCTTCTCAAAGTCCAGAATAAATGTGTCCACCTGCCCCCCTTTGTCCAGGATTTTTGCCCAATCATTAATAACCGTGCTCAACTGAGTTTCGCAACTATGCCTTTTCCTAAATGCATGTTGTCTGTCTGACAAAAGTTTATGTTCATCCAAGTGGGCCATGATGTTTGAGCAGACTATGTGTTCAAGCAATTTACATAGAACACAGGTCAGTGACACCGGGCGATAATTACGAGCAAGAGCCCTGTCCCCTTTTTTGAAAAGTGGACAGATGTTCGCTAGGAGCTATTCTTTGGGAATTTCACCCGTATCGAGAGATTGTTGGAAAAGATGAGCAAAAACTGGACCTAACTCGTTTGCTAGTTCCTTCAGGACTCTAGGATGAAGCTCATCAGGCCCTAAAGCTTTAGAAGGGTTCAAGCCTTTAAGTAATTTGATCACTCCCGCAGAGGATACAACAATATTTTCCATGAAAGGGGCCGATCTTCCAGTCAATGGAACCTCGTTGAACTCAGTTTTATTAAATGCATCATTGAATTGACCAACCAATTCCTCTGCCCTTTCAGAGTCCGATTCAGCGACCCCGTTCCCTCCTCTTTTATTAAGGGGTGGGAAACCTTGCCTATCTTTCTTCTGGCTATTGATATATCTGTAGAAGTCTCTGGGATTCGCCTTTACATCACCTACCAAGTTATTTACATACAGATCATGCTGATTTTTGATGTCATTTTTAATTTCTCGTCTCAAGTTTTCAAATTTTGCTCTGAGTTTACCACTTCCCGACTTTTTTGCCTTAGCATGAATCTTATTTCTCCTCCGAATTTTTCTTCTTATTTCTGGTGTGATCCAAGGAATTGAAGATACAGACCTGCTAGTTTTGGAGGGGATATGATTTTCGGACGAAGCTTGAATGAAAGACTTTATCAAATCAAAGTTCTCCTGGACAGACCGAGCGTCTGAATGACCATTAAAGTATTTCTCTCTTGCAAATTTTAGGGCATCCTTCCTCATAGTTTCATAGTCACCCTTTTGATATAAGTACACCTTTCTACCTTACATTTGCTTACTATGTACATATAATGTGTTCTGTATGTAATGCATTTAAACCTGTTCTCCAGACAAGTAATGAAAAGGATGAGGTCCTGGCTAAACACATGGATCAATTTATTATTGTGGCTGGCAAGTCAAATATGTACAATAGCCTCCAGATGTAAAAGCTAATCAAGCTCCAACGCTCAAGGTCTTGAAGTAACGGACACATGCACTTTAACACAGATTTAGGACTCAATTAATCTGTGTTTATTGGACCATGAAATGTAGGTCATTGTCAGATATCATTCAATGTATTGAACTTTTCTTCCCAAAACATAAAGATGTGCAAGGTATCACTATCTCGTCTCATGAAGTTACTGAGATACTGACCACATCCGAGTTATTGAACTTTGCATGATAACACATGGAAATCATGCATGCTCATGTGCACAATGAGTGCAGCATGCAAATCCCTTTGTTTTAAAAGGCATACTTAGGGTCAATCCGGGTAAATACGGACGACTTTTACACGTCGAAGTTTGGCGTGCTACTGTTGTCGGTGTTCCGATGTTAGTGACCTGGGTACCGGTTTTTTAAAGGTTTATTATCTCCCTTTGCCAATGTAATATTAATTGCATGTTTCAATGGGACCTAAAGCCTTGAAAAAGCGAAAAAAAGCATGATAGGCAGATCCGGGTAAATACGGACGAGGTAGGGAAAGTACGGACATAGACTGGGGAAAATACGGACAGTATTAGACCAGTCGGGAAAATACGGACATTCAATTATTTTTTAAAAATATATCATTTAATTGTTGAGGAGTACAACTTTATTTCATCTATAAATGTATTTAGAAAACTTTAGTGTTAAACTGCGTATTCCTTCTAAAAGTGCATGACATGTACCTTTAATGTGAATTCATTTTAATTTCATCTGTTAAGTCTGAATATAGTCAAGATCTGTTTGTGAAATATATTGTTTAAAACAGTTCACAAGAAAAACATGGCATTTCTTGCCATGTTTAACGTCCCCGTCAACACTGTTTATGTCATTTTGAAGACGTTGCTTCCGATTTTGTGGGACTTTTACCTGACATAGAGTTTAAATGACATCTCGAGCCCTGTCGCTCAATGAAACCCAACACGTTCATAAGCACGAAGGGTCGGACTCGCACCGCTTTGCCTGTGCTGGCTTAGAACTTCTAAACGGTTTACCATTACTCGTGTACGGTCGGATGAAGCTCTGCATGAAAACATCATGTAGCCCATCTACATGTAGCCTCGGGCCAATACAGCAGACCTCGGACCCGTAAATGGGCCAATACGAAATTACTTGCTTACTAACATTATAGTACTGGCTTGTTAATGTATCAGTAAACTAATCAGCTCCGTATGACCTAAATGATGTTGAATGGATCGTAAAATTTGAGAATAACAAACAAAACATCAACTTATGGATGTGATGATGTTTCGTGTTTGAAAAGTGTGAATGTCAGTTTCTCTAGTTCTATCTTAGATCTTAAAGCATTTCTGTAATAAGGAAAAAGTGAAACGGATGACGGGGGGGGGGGGGGGGGGGGTGGGGTGGGGGGGGGGGAGAAAAAGAAGGGAGGGGAGAAAAGTGGAGAAAGGAATGTTAGAGTGGAGAGAAAGGCAAAGGGAGAATTTTGCTGGAATCTACCTGTCCGTATTTTTCCGATATGAAAAAACAGTTGGTAAAATACGGGGGGGGGGGGGGGGGGGGGAAAGAAGGGAGGGGAGAAAAGTGGAGAAAGGAATGTTAGAGTGGAGAGAAAGGCAAAGGGAGAATTTTGCTGGAATCTACCTGTCCGTATTTTTCCGATATGAAAAAACAGTTGGTAAAATACGGACAGTTTACATTTTAGCTGATAAAACTTACATAGTGCATATTTCCTTGAAAAAACTTACATAGTGCATATTTCCTTGAAAATTTATCTAAAAAACAAAAATTAAATGATACAAGCTTTGTTTAAAATCAATTTTATCAATAAAATTTGAGAAAAAATACCTTAAGTTAGCCTTAGATTTTTTCCTTTCAAATACTCCCGCTTTTAGAAGTTTTATCAAAAACGAAAAGGAGACAATGGTGGTCCAAATGACGTGGATATATTACGTAGTTCTAAAGGGATGTAATCGTGTGAAAGCTAACAGTAGAAGAACCGAATGTAGAGTTAAATAGAAAATTGAACGATACGCCGTTACATCCCCGAAGGACCGAAATATGGCTATTTGTATCAAACTGTCCGTATTTACCCCTCTGTCCGTATCACTTCCAATGATTTATATGTAATATCTGAGGCAGACATTCCTTGGATACCAAATAATATTTGATTTTAACAAAAAAAAGTTTGAAAATAGCTAAAATTGATTAACTCAGTTTAACGGCCTATAAAAATAAAATAAGTCATTTTAACTGGTCAAAATGCCTCAGAATGTTAGTTCAGATACAATCCTGTAAGACCAAATTAAAAATGCAAACTTTCAATATGGTTTCAAGGGGAAAATATAACTTCCAAAATAAGCAGCTATATCATACTGAAATACCCCACCCTCTTTGCATGTCTTATTTCTCCAAAATAAGCTGCCTATGCGCGATCCCACTATTGTTTTGGTAAAGCAGACATACTATGGTACCTATCAGCAAAAATAAAGGAAATATCTAGGGGGCAGAAAATGGGCCTTATGGAGACCCCCCCCCCCCCTTTACCGTCCTCATTACGACTTAATTTCTCTGTACAATATGTCTTTAAAACACTTCTACAACAGGCGCTTTCGGAGCATTTATTATTTTCCTGTGCTTTTTCAGCAAAATTATTACCATTTACAAAAAAAATGAATATTTGTTTGTGTTCAGGTTTTTACGCCCCGTGGACACTATTGGTGTCTTTTTGGAAACGTTGCAAGTTCCAATTTTGAGGGACACTTACCCGACAGTGAGATGGAGTGACATCTGAAACCCAGACAAACCGCTAGGGTTTAAATGAAGGGTTGACTCGTACCCCTCTGCCTGGACAGGCTAGGATCTTCTAAGCGGTTTTCGAGTACTCATGCTCGGTAGGTTTCAGCTGTACGCGGTGGCACAACGTAACGCAAGCCCAGGGGCCAGTTGTTCAAAACTAACGACGTCGTTACTTAACGTATCGTTAAAATTTTGATCATTAAATATGGCAAATATGCTGAAATTTTTGCTGAAAAAATGTGAGCAGCTTTTGCGGACGCAAAAGCTGCTCACATTTTTCAGCAAAAATGCCAAAATTTACCATATTGTACTTGCTAGAAGAGTTAACAATTTGACCACTAACGAGCTCGTTAAGCTAACGATGCTTTGAACAACTGGCCCCAGATGTGCGGGGGCGCAATAAGATGGATATAGAACGGATGTTCTTCGACTTTTTTGTCGACCATTATAGGGGACAATGTTGCTTCATTGCGTTCCTCAGTGGGGATTGGGGAAATAGACTGGGCTGTATGATGCTTCCACGCAGAGCTAAAACCGACCGAACATGAGTATCGGTAAACCGCTTAGAAGGTGTAGGCCTGCCCAGAAAAGTGGTGCGAGTCGGACCGACCCTGCAAATAAACTTTATTGGTTTCGTTTGGTGGAAGGGCTTGAGATGTCATTTCATCTCAATGTCAAGAAAAAGAAGCAGTCTCCAAAATGACCTAAATAGTGTTGATGTGGACGTAAAACCTCAAGGCAAACAAACACGTCGCTTTCTTCTTCAGTTTCATGGCGTAGGTACGCGGTGCCTCAGGATATACGTTTCGTTTTTCATGAAATTTCGTGGTCTAAACGGTATTCGAGTTATTGAAGTATGACTAGAATAGAAATGTGCAGTTTACAAGTCTGAAGCTTATTTTCTTATTGCTTTGAAAATCATAGACAACGTCACAATCTACAGTGGAATTTCGATGGCTCGAACACCGATGGCTCGTCTACCATGGATGAGTCGAACCCATTCTTGAGCCCTTAGCGAAATCCTCTACATAAGATAATGTGGGGATAATTAAGGAGATTTTAGTCTTTTATCTTGCAAATGTATGCTGTGTGTACTCATTAGAAATCGCCTCGATGAGGCGATTCTAATGAGTTTGTTTGTTTGATTTGAGGTTTAACGTCCCCGTCAACACTATTTATGTCATTTTGGAGACGTTGCTTCCAATTTTGTGGGACTTTTACCCGACATTGAAATGAAATGACATCTCAATCCCTGACGCCCAATCAAACCTAAAGGGTTTATAGGCATGGACGGGCCGACTCGCACTAGTTTTGCTGGGCAGGTTTAGACCTTCTAAGCGAATTACCAGTACTAATGTGCGGTCGGTATCAACTCTGCGTGGAAGCATCATGCAGCCCAATCTATTTCTCCAAGCCCCGATGGGCGGGGGCGGATTCTAATGAGTACACACAGCATACATATTCATTATGGAACACCGAAAAGATGTTTAAAAGTATCTCGTTATGCCTCCTGACAGTAACCTCAGTGGCTCGAACTTCCCCTGTCTCGAACAGATTTTCGAGGTCCCAAAGGTGTTCGAGCCATTGAAGTTCGACTGTTCTTTGTAGCAGGTTATATTCCAGCCCCACGAGGGATAGGGGAATATGATACGAATCTGGAATGGTAATTTTACAGCATTTTTTTTTTTCACGAGCAATTTAGCAGTTCAGCCTTTTTTTTGTTAACAAGTCTATATAATAATGCTCGTACACGTTGTCCATAAAATAATCATGTAGTTTTCATACCCTACTCAAATAAGCAATTGGACGGCATTAATATTTTATTATTCATCTTATTTACGGCTGATTTGAGTAAGAACAGTGATTAACTGCAATGGCGTATGCAGTATCTGGGACTGCACTGTTTGCCAATTACCCGTTTTGGGGTTTCCGGTACAAAATGGGTTAAATAACATGATATTTGTGGGGTTTATAAAGGCAGACCAAATTTTCATTATTTCAGCTCCAAACATTTATTCTCGCTCACCAGGGCTTGGTTGCATGGTACTTCCACGCAGAGCTGAAACCGATCACACATGAGTACTAGTAATGCCTGCCCAGGTAAAGCTGTGCGAGTCGGCGAGTATAAACCCTATTGGTTTCCTTTGGCGGCAGGGCTCGAGCTGTTATTTCATCTCAAGTTCGAGTAAAAACCACACAATTGGAAGTAAAGTCTCCAAAATGACCTACAGTCGAACTTCAATGGCTCAGATACATTTGGGACAAAGAAAATCTGTTTGAAACAGGGGTAGTTCGAGCCTCTGAGGGCCATTTTCAGGAGACTGGACGAGGATAATTTTGGGACTATTCGTTTTTTGCTGTTATGCAATTTAAATGTATGTTGTGTGCACTCATTAGAATTGCCTCAGGGAGCCGATTCCAATGCGTACACACACCTTAATAATAGACCAAAATATCCTATATAAATACTGTTGCTTATATGGAGAAATTCCCTCGGGAACGACTCACCCATGGTTAACGAGACATCCATATGTCAAAAGTATCCTCAAAACCCCCTGTTAGTTTATACTAATTTATTTTAGTTCGATTGCGATGAAAGCTTCAAGCTTATTGAATCGCTCTCGAACACTCATTCCGGATGTTTTCACGCGCGCGAGAGAGAGGCAGTGGCTTTTACACCACTGCTACCCATTTGCACCTGGGTGGAGTGGGGCAGTGTCACTACGTGTCTTGCCCAAGGACACACCTCGATACCGGTTGCCGGATTCGAACGCACAACCTCTCGATCATAAGTCGAACGCGCTAACCACTGCGCTATCGAGAGTTATCGATTTAACACATTTTGTACCAAATGGAATCTTCCTCCTTATATACTTATATATAGCACATGTCCATTTCAAAATTTAGGGGTGTCAGGTTGTGTTTTCATCAAAATTTATTTGGAAAACGACTGCACTTTAAGCAAACAGTGGAGGCCCTGATCAGACGCCGCGTTCTGCGGCGTCTGATCTGGGCCTGCACTGCTTGCCAGGATACCCGTTTTGGGGTTTCTGGTACTAAATGGGTTAAATGACACCTAGTCTGGACAAAACCAATTGGTGAAATGCTCTAAAATGTATGCAACCACTACATTTAATTTAATATATTTCGTTTTCCTGGAAAGTGACACAAAATTACAAGTGTTTACATTAAAATTCAGTCTTTTTCCTCCAAGATGATATCTTTTTAGTAAACATTTGAATAATGTTTGTTGCTTCCCTGGTGTTTCAGATTTACAATGGTATACTGCTAACTAATTATCAGAGAAATTGATGCGAAATGCATAGAATTGCATTTTTATGCCATTAATGCGTCTCATTCTGTGTTCAGAAGTTTATATTATAAGTATTTTTTATGTTGACTAAATTCCAATCTTAACACTGATATAATTTTCAAAAAAAAAAAAAAAAAAAAAAAATAGAAATGTGGAAATTGCTTCCCTATATAACCAAATCTGCGTTTACATCACGCTTTGTGTACCGAAGTAAAGTGGCAAGGGAAATAAATGTGTTTTACTGTGTTTGACTAATTTACCTGGGCAAACAAGGGACATTACTTTTGTTAACTGAAGCAGATTTCTCTATACGCGTGTTCGAGCCATCGAAGTTCTACTGTATATAGTGAGTGCGACGTTAAACATCAAATCAAAAAAAATATTCTGATTAATGAGACGGTTCGACCCAGAACCCACAAAGTATTTTGTATCAGAAACAAGACCAATATCAACAAGAAATACAGTAGAACTTCGATGGCTCGAACACCGATGGCTCGTTTACCATGGATGTGTCGAACCCATTCTTGAGCCCCTAGAGAAATCCTCTACACAAGAAAAAGTGGGGATAATTCAGGAGATTTTAGTATTTTATCTTGCAAATGTATGCTGTGTGTACTCATTAGAATCGCCTCGATGAGGCGATTCTATTGAGTACACACAGCATACATTTTCATTATAGAACACCGAAAAGATGTCTATAAGTGTCTTGTTATGCCTCCTGACAGTAACCTCAGTGGCTCGAACTACCCCTGTCTCGAACAGATTTTCGAGGTGTTCGAGCCATTGAAGTTCGACTGTATCATTAAAAAAAAAAGATTAACGGCGAAAGAGATACTAGAAATGAATATTGAAACTATTTTGTGGAGAACGTTTTTAAAATATAAACTTTATAGCGAATTCAAACAGTATCAAAGTATTTGAAAATTCCATGCCAATCAGGCACCTTTTCTGATAAAGAGTAAGCAAAGTTTAACACTTTGCAGCCCAATCTGTTTCTTCAGGCACCGATGGGTGGGGGCTTAACAGAATTGTTTTAACACTATTTGAATAAACATTTCTGTAAAATAAAAATCCAAGCAGCCCTTATAAAGGAGATTTTGAAAGATTTTGGCAACAAGAGGATAACTCCATAAACCTTGACCAATCATTCGGCCCTTTCGGACAGTTTAATTGCAACCAGACCAGTAGCTTCAGGGCAGAGGTCACTTAAATACTGTGAACATGCTTTCAACTGAGTCCAACACTGTTTACAAAAAAAAAAAAACGATGTTTAATCGAAATTATATTGTTTCATGCTTTTATTTCAGCTCACTTATTCCAAAAGAATACTTCAATACTATAAACGGTTTTCTTTCTCTCTTTTATTGTCTATTTCTGTTACACTAGGACAACTAGACCTGTCAGAAGCTGACTTTCGCCCCGCTATAACGCTTTCTGAAGTCATGACACATCTGTTTTGTTTGTTAGGGTCCCGAAAATTTATTTGCGCCGCGGGGTACCCAATAGTAATCACCCTGTCTGTCCGTCCGTCCGTCCGTCTGTCCGTCCACATTTTTTATGTTTTTTCTTAATAACGCACAAACCGTCAGACGCATCAACTTCAAACTTTAAATATAAGGTTACAATATCATTACACAATTTCATGGCAAGTTACGTAACTCTAGCTACAATACTCCAGAGTTATGGCCCTTTGAAAAACTAAAAAATGTCCACATTTTTCATGTTTTTTTCTTAATAACTTACAAACCGTCAAACCTATCAACTTCAAACTTTAAATATATGGTTTAATTATCATTACACAATTTTATGGCAAGTTACGTAACTGTAGCTACAATACTCTCAGAGTTATGGCCCTTTGAAAAACTTAAAAATTCAGTTTTTTTTTTTTTTCGTCTTTTTTCATCTTTATTTTTAAACCGCTATAGATATTCAAATGAAACTTCCTATAGTCATTGACAGTTGCCCTATAGTAGTGCCCTGTCTGTCCGCCCGTCCATCCGTGCGTTTATGTATCCGTCCGTCCATCGGTTTGTCCATCTGACCGTCTGGCCGCGTTCTGTGGCGTCTAATCTGGACCTACGATGTTTGCCAAACCCAACACATGCATGGTTCAAGCCCAGATTGTACAGCTAACCATATTACTCAACACTCTGACCCCACTGTGAAACCAACAAATCAGTGATAGTCATGTGGACTTTAGCGCTGAAAAAGATATTGTGCTTGGTAACCTGGTCGACTGCCCCCGCCCAATGGGTCTTGAAGAAATGGTTTGGGCTGCATGGTGCTTCCACGCAGAGCTAAAACCGACTGCACACGAGTACTGGTAAACTACATAGAGGTTCTAAGCCTACCCAGGAAAGGTGGTGCAGTTCCATGCATATAAACCCTAAATTGGTTTCATTTGGCAGCAGGGCTTGAGGTGTCATTTCATCTTAATGTCGGGTAAAATGTCCCATAATATTGGAAACAACGACTCCAAATGACCTGTACGCTGCTGACGGGGACGTTAAACCTAAAATTAATAAAAAAGGTTGGGTTGACAATCGACCTTAAAAATAGCCATCGGAAGAGATGGCAAATCCCCCGACCAAAAGCCAATATGGCCTTCAGAAGATTGTTCACCAATAGAAAGTGCACCAGAATTAAACCAGCAATATATCACAAAAGTATTGCAGTTATGGCCATCACAAGATTATATTGTCAGGGTAGATAATTAAAAAAAAAAAAAACAGGACACTCGGAATTGTGGTTCTTGTGCATGACATGCCTGCTTAAGCTCATGTATTTTTGTACAAAGTACCACCAATACATTGTCTCAAAGTGTATTGGAGATATGGTGATCACAAGCTGGTCATACTGTTACATTGGAAGGGTAGATAACTCAAATATCACAGCACCAACAGTTGTGGTTCTTGCACATGACACCCCTTCTGTACCTTGCATACAATTGTGCCAAGTTCCTTCAATATATCTCAAAGGGTGTTGAAGTTATGGCCATCACAAGGTTATATTGTCAGGGGAGATAACTAAAAAACCAGAGCACCCAGAGTTGTAATTCTTAAGCATGGCACACCTGCTTAACCTCATGTACATCTGAATCAAGTACCACCAATATGTCTCAAAAGATTTGGGGGTACGGTGATCACAAGGTGGTCATACTGTTATATTGGAAGGGAAGATAACTCAAATATCATAGCACCCAGAGTTGTGGTTCTTAGGCATGAAGCGCCATCTCAACCTTGTATACAATTGTGCCATGTACCATCAATATATCTCAAAGGGTATTGGAGTTAGGGCCATCACAAGGTTATATTGTCAGGGGAGATAATTAAAAAAACAGGGCACCCATAGTTGTGGCTTTGCACATGACACACCTGCTTAACCTCATGTACAACTGTACCAAGTATCATCAATATATCTCAAAGAGTATTGGAGATGTGGCCATCACAAGGTAGTGATTCTACATTATTGAAAGGGGAGATAACTCAAAACCATGGCACCCAGAGTTGCGGTTCTTGTGCATGACACACTGTCTCGGCCTTGTGAACAACTGTGCCAGGTCAATATATCTTAAAGGGTATTGGAGTTATGGCCATCACAAGGTAGTCACTCTATTTTATTGGAAGGGGAGATAACTCAAAAACCATGGCAACCAGTTGTGGTTCTTGTGCATGAAACGCTGTCTCAGCCTTGTGATTTTGTTTGTTTGTTTGATGTTTAACGTCCCCGTCAACACTGTAAAGGTCATTTTGGAGACGCTGCTTCCAATTTTGTGGGACTTTTACCCGACATTGAGATGAAATGACATCTCAAGCCCTGTCGCCCAATGAAACCAATAGGGTTTTTTAGCATGGACGGTCCGCCTCGCACCGCGGTTCCTGGACAGGCTTAGATCCTCTAAGCGGTTTACCAGTACTAGTGTACAGGAAGAATAACAGTGGACCAAGAACTGTCCCTTGTGGGACTCCAGACAAAACTGGTGCCCACTCTGAAGATTCACCATTAACAACAACGCAGTTTTTCTGTAGCAAAGAAAGGAATCTATCCATATGAGAGTATTCCCCCCAATGCGATAACCAAATAACTTAGATTTAAGTAGTTCATGTGGTGTGGTGTCAAAAGCTTTCTCGAAGTCCAGAATAAATGTGTCTACCTGTTCCCCTTTGTCCAAGAATTTTGCCCAATCATTAATAGTTGTTCTCAACTGAGTTTCACAACTATGCCTTTTCCTTAATGCATTTTATCTTTCTGACAAAAGTTTATGTTCATCCAAGTGGGCCATGATGTTTGAGCAGACTATATGTTCAAGCAATTTACACAGAACACAAGTCAGAAACATTGGGTGATAATTATGATTAAGAGCCCTATCTCCTTGTTTGAAGAGTACGCAAATGTTCGCTAAGTGCCATTCTTTGGGGATTTCACCCGTATCAAGAGACTGTTAAAACAGTTGGACAAAAACTGGATCCTTCAGGAATCTAGGCTGTAGCTCATCAGGTCCTAAAGCTTTAGCGGGGTTTAAGCCTTTAAGTAACTCGATCGCTCCTGCCGATGACACAACAATAGTATCCATAAATGGGGCCGATCTTCTTGTCAATGGAACATCTGTAAACTCAGTTTTAATTAACGCATCATTGAATTGACCAACTAGTTACCCTGCCCTTTCAGAGTCTGATTCAGCAATCCCACCCCCTCCTCTTTTATTTTTATTAAGGGTGGAATACCTTGTCTGTCTTTCTTCTGACTATTGATATATCTGTAGAAAATAGAGGTGGGAGCAATGATCAGGAATCTATACAATCAACCCACAGCTCCCATCAAAGACACCAAAAGGAAAGAACCACAATCATGAAACAACAGACCCCAACGGAAACACCAATAGCGGAAAGCCAAAAGGACAGCCCCCACCCCACAAAACGGCCAACAGGCCATCCACAATAAAATAATGTAAGCGACACAAACACCCAAATTCAAACCATAACAAAAATTAACCGCGACAGAAGAACCTCTTGGATTTGCCTTTACATCACCTACTGAGTTATTCACAAACAAATCATGCTGATTTATATATATATATATCAGTCTTGATCTCACGTCTCAAGTTTTCAAATTTTGTCCGGAGTTTACCACTTCCCGTCTTTTTTGCCTGTGCATGAATCTTATTTCTTCTGCGAAAGATGAAGAGCTTTTATTTTATTCTTTATTGCTAAACGCCAATGATAGACAACTTCATTTTCCCCCAACTTTTAAGGGTATATATGCTTTCCCCGGCCAACAGATCATGGAGAAATCTATCTATCTATCTATCTATCTATCTATCTATCTATCTATCTATCTATCTATCTATCTATCTATCTATCTATCTATCTATCTATCTATCTATCTATCTATCTATCTATCTATCTATCTATCTATCTATCTATCTATCTATCTATCTATCTATCTATCTATCTATCTATCTATCTATCTATCTATCTATCTATCTATCTATCTATCTATCTATCTATCTATCTATCTATCTATCTATCTATCTACTGCGATTGGCCGGCCTCGGGAGCTTAGTCGGATGTGCGTCTGACTGGTGATCAGGAGGACGTTGATTCGATACGTGTCGGGGTCGGCAACACTCTGTCGTGGAGATTGATCATGAAATCTTTTCTACGGTCATTCTCTCCCTCATTGTCACCCTTCCGCCGATTCAAGAAGAGTAGTCGCTTACATATATACATTACACATACTCCAGAGTTGCAGGATGAAAGCCTACACAGTAATTATGCACCTTTTGCCATGTCATCCCCAATGAGGAACTCATCTGGCACCTCTTTTTGCACCTTTGATTTGGCTTGCAATCTTCCGAGATTGAAAGCTTCCCATCAAAACGATACCTAATCGGTATACCATTAAAAGTTTTTAGATGTCATTTCATCTCAAAATGTTGACATTTTAAGTCTCGTAATGTAGTGTAATCACTCGTAAATCATGGCCGAAAGGATTTTAAGTGCATAACCGCCATCTACCCATTACGAGTCTTCCACGCGTGGCTATTTGAACAGGCGTGATTTCATAATGCTCACTTCTTTTTAACCCACAATAACGCCTCTGTGGCAAAATATGGTCTTAAAACTATACATACACGTGTAGTCATTACTTCCTAACTAACATTACTATATTGTGATGAGTTCTTGCTAATAGGACGAGAGAATGGGTGAAAATTGTTGAAGTGTGTTTATAAAATTCTGATGACACTGGATAAAGATGTTGTGACAGGCAGGTGAATCTATTGATTTAGCCCCAGTTCCTGCCGACCATTGTTTACATTTCGAAGCAGCAAGTTCGACAAAATATAACTACCGACTTTGACAGGACATAGATGCAGAGCAGTACAGTCCTCGTGGATGTGAGAGAAGCATCAGAAGGCCGGCCGGTATACTTTTAAAATGTTATCAGCTATAAACATGGAACTATTCGCCGTATACTTTCTTTTACGCTAATTTGCAACAAGCCGTACACCATACTACTATTCGCCGTACAACAGGTAATTTACGTTTAGGCAAACATTTGTGTTGAAAGTACAATTTGAGGCGAGTTTCTTTTGCAAATTATTTTTTCCAGCAGTGTTCTTTCTGTTAAGTGAAAAAAAACTTCAGTAGAAAGGCATAAACATTAAACAAAACAACAACGAACTTGCCAAATCCATTTTGTTTATGGTACCAGCTGTCGAATATTCGGTCTGTAATTGCACAATTGTGCGTTTTATAAGAAAGCACTTCTCATGGCAGCAGCAAATTATGTCCACTACCGATATTTGATAACAGTAATATTAACCTAAAGCCTACAAGCAGTAAAATAATCCATTTTCAAGAGGCACTCCTTCACCTGCAGCTATTACTTTCGATTCACCGGGATTCTATTTCCGGTGTCGATAATAGACGGTGATAAATGTACTTAGATATATCTACGAATAAAATTCGCCCAAGAAAAGAATCAGAATCAGAATCAGAATTGTTACTGGTGACACGTCAAATGACATTCATACACCAGGACCTGTAATGTGGGAGGTTAGTCCCTAGCTCTAACCAAAGAGGTAAATTTAGCTACACAATCATCAGCACCATCAGCTGTCGAATTAATCGAATCGGGAAGGGCATCTCAATCTCTAATGGTTCTGGGGAAGGACGACTCTTTATAAATGTCAGTTCTTGCAGTAAGGGTCTGAAACGCCAACGAATGGTGATTTCTACAGTGTCTAGCTGGGGGAACAAGGTCATCTGTTGGAATGCTGGCAGCACCCTTTAGACCTTTGTATAAAAGGATAAGCCTACTGTATTTTCTCCTTTTCTTGAGAGACCTACATTTTAATTTTCCAAGTATTCCAGTCATGCTCCCAGTTTCAAAGCAGTAATTGCCTGTTACAAATCTAGCAGCTCTATTCTGAACTTTCTCAATTTAATCGTTAAGGACCACTCCACTGGGGTCCCAGATACAACTGCCATATTCCAAGATTGGGCGAACAAGACCTTTATATGCTGCCTCTTTTACATCCTGAGGGCACTGATGAAGATTTCGCCTCAGGAAACCAAGCGTTCTATTTGCCTTTGTACACATTTGCTAATATGAGTATTCCATCTCAAGTTCTGTGAGATTGTCACTCCAAGCTATTTAATGGAGTCCACATTCTCGAGGGCCGTTCCCTCTAAGGTGTAAGAAGCCTCAACTTTATTAGATCTCTTCCTAGTTATCTGCATAATATTGCATTTAACTGGCTGAAATCTCATGCCCCATTTTCGGGCCCAACATCCTTATCTATCTATGTCGGCCTGAAGTTTCAATGAGTCATCTGTATCTCTAATTTCCCGGTAACAAACACAGTCATCTGCGAACAGCCTTATATCTGTGTTAATGTCAGTGGAAATATCATTGATGTACAGGGAGAACAAAAGTGGACCAAGAACGGTCCCTTGCCGGACTCCAGACAAAACTGGAGCCCACTCTGAAGATTCACCATTAACAACAACCCGCTGTTTTCGATAGCAAAGAAAGGAATCTATCCATTTGAGGGTCTTTTCCCAAATTCCATAAGCAAATAACTTTGATTTAAGTAGTTCATGAGGAGGGGTGTCAAAAGCCTTCTCGAAGTCCAGAATAAATGTGTCCACCTGTCCCCCTTTGTCCAAGATTTTTGCCCAATCATTAATAACTGTGCTTAGCTGAGTTTCACAACTGTGCCTTTTCCTAAATGGATGTTGTCTGTCTGACAAAAGTTTATGTTCGTCCAAGTGGGCCATGATGTTTGAGCAGACTATGTGTTCCAGCAATTTACACAGAACACAAGTCAGAGACACGTACAGGGCGATAATTACGGACAAGAGCCCAATCTCCTTTTTTGAAGAGTGGACAGATGTTTGCTAAGAGCCATTCTCTGGGGATTTCACCCGTATCAAGAGACTGTTGAAACAAGTGTGCAAAAACTGGACCCAACTCATTTGCTAGTTCCTTCAGGACTCTAGGATGAAGCTCATCAGGTCTTAAGTCCTTTCTGGGGTTTAAGCCTTGAAGTAACTCGATCACTCCTGCAGCTGTCACAACAATATTATTCATGAACGGGGCCGATCTTCCAGTCAATGGAACCTCCGTGAACTCAGTTTTATTACACGCATCATTGAATTGACCAACTAGTTCCTCTGCCCTTTCAGAGTTTGATTCAGCAACCCCGTTCCCTCCTCTTTTATTAAGGGGCGGGATACCTTGCCTGTCTTTCTTCTGGCTATTGATATATCTGTAGAAGTCTCTGGGATTTGCCTTTACATCACCTACCAAGTTATTCACACACAAATCATGCTGATTTTTTTTTTTTATATATCAGTCTTGATTTCACGTCTCAAGTTTTCAAATTTTGTCCGGAGTTTACCACTTCCCGTCTTTTTTGCCTTTGCATGAATCTTATTCCTTCTGCGAATTTTTCTTCTTATCTCTTGAGTGATCCAGGGAATAGAAGATACAGACCTACTAGTTTTTGAGGGGATATGGTTTTCGGCAGAAGTATGAATGAAAGAAGTTATCAAATCAAAATTCTCCTGTACAGACCGAGCATCTGAATGACCATTAAAGTATTTCTCCTTTGCAAATCTGAGTGCTTCCTTCCTCATAGTTTCATAGTCACCTTTCTGATATGAGTACACCTTCCTCCGAGGTTTCTTTATTGGTGGGATGTGAATTTTGAAAAGAAAAATGACCTAGTGGTAATTCGATTATTATTCTAAACAACAGAAAATGATCTGGGGTAAGGATTCACGACTTTACAGTCGAATACAAAAAAGTGCTTCACGTTTCGAATTTCCCCCAAGTCATTTGCTGAGTTAAATGGATTAGTTTCAGTAAATACTTTTTCAATTTTGCCACACCAAAAATGTGTTTCTGACGATTGATAAAACGATTGAGCTGACATATAAAACTCTACATGAATTTGACGCAAAAAATTACACGATTAAGGAAGCAAAACCTTTTGTAAAAACAAAAAACTTGAACACGTCTGTGGAAGAATAAGTCACATGAATGCCCCAGATTTCAACATTGTAGGCCCAGTTGTATCACAGACATTCGTGACACAAATTTTCAGTGTTTGCAAGTTAGAGAAAAATAAAACAATCAAATGGAAGAATAAGCACAAGCAGGCTGATTCTAATAAACGTCAGGAACAATTTGTGCACTATGCACCGACGTAGATGTGACGTTGTTGCATAAACACCATGACGTCGCACCGACGTTGATGTGACGTCACAATTACGTCATGTGCCTGTTCAACTAGAGGTCCTCTATAAAACATGCGATTTTACATTCCACTTTGCACATCATTAAAAGAGACATGGTAATTCCGTATATTATCGATATATATATATAATAGTTGAGAGCAACCAGCTGAACTTGTTGAACGCCCCTTGTTCACTTAGCCTTTGGGCATTGACTTACACTGTACATAATTACAAGCATTTTGTTTCTTTTTTGTTTGATTTGAAGTTTAACGTCCCCGCAACACTGTATAGGTCATTTTGGAGACGTCGCTTCCAATTTTGTGAGACTTTTACCCGACATTGGGGTGAAATATGACATCTCAAGCCCTTTCGCCCAATGAAACCAAAAGGGTTTATAAGGATGGACGGACCGACTCGCACCGCTTTGCCTGGGTAGGCTTAGATCCTCTAAGCGGTTTACCAGTACACGTGTGCGGTCAGTTTCAGCTCTGCGTGGAAGCATCATGCAGCCCAACTCTATTTCTTCAAGCCCCGATGGGCGGGGGCTGTCAAATTGTCTGTAATGAGTTGCAACGGTTTTACTGGTATTGTTTTATTTATTTTTTGTTGTTTGTCTGTGTGTGCGTGCGTGCGTGCGTGTTTTTTTTTTTTTTTTTTTTTTTTTTTTTTAAAGCTCTTACTTGCCTATTTTTTTTTATTATTACCTCTCTTGGATACTTTATGTGCACTTTTATGACTCATTATTGTAGGCTAATAAACAAGGCTTACTTGATCATTGCATTCACATCAGTCTTACCTAATTTCTTTCAAATGAAACAAGCTTTGTAATATTGCAGCGCAAGGAATAATTTGTAGTGAAACATGGCATATGAAGTCATATAATTTATGACACCATTTTGAGTTTAAATTGACTAGGTTGTAATGTTACGTGAAAATTTGCACTGTACAGCACTCATAAGAAGCAAAATTGATTACGGCTGCCAAGCATCGCGTCTGCGGCGCCATCACACCTGAAAAAACTAGATAGCATACAGGCCGCAGCCCTCAGAATCGCTACTGGGGCATACAGGGGAACGCGGAACCTGGACCTGGAGATTGAATGCAGCGTCATGCCCCTGCACCTGCGGAGGGATGAACTGCAGCTCAAGTACTGGGCCCGCTCAAGCAGTCTTAGGGAAAGTCTCCCCATAAACGAAATGATCGCCGACACGCCCAATCATGTTAACAGAGATAGGTTCAGAGGAAAGATCCCCTATATTATCAAAGTCCAGGACCTAATTAAAAACCATGACCTCGAACAGGTCAAAACAGCGGAAAAAAATATCCGGAAGTTTTTAATTTAAGAAGCCTACGCGCAAAAACAACACTAACGGGTGTCATAAAGAAAACTGAAACAACACAGAAAAAAATGCAATGAGATCGCAGAATCACACATCAGTGAAAACTATAAGCAAGCGCTTAAAATTTTCACTGATGGAAGCAAAGATGCTGACAAAAAAGAAACAGGGTGCGCTTTCACAATACCAGAATTAAATTTCGATCAAAAATTCAAACTTAACCAGCACCTCACAGTCTACTCTGCAGAACTTATAGCCATACAGAAAGCCTTGGAATGGATACAGGAAGAAAAACCCGATAGTGTTGTTATACTAACGGACTCATTAAGCTCAGTACAAAGCATAAACTCTGGAAACAGCACTACAAGACCGGATATACTGCAGGACATTCATCTCCTGATACACAAAATACTAAAACAAGGCATCACCCTGAACATAGATTGGATCCCCTCCCACTGCAACGTGCAGGGGAATGAGCGCGCAGACACGCTGGCCAAAGAAGCTCTGACCCGGGGGAAGGAACTTGACTACCTCCCCACCCCACAAGAAGTCTACCCAATCATTAAGGCCAGCATCACAAAGGAATGGGCGCGCATATGGCAGGGACAACACGGCTTCAGACACTCGATCTGCCAGTCCTTGACCCCAAAATAGTTCAATACAGCGACAGCCGAAAGCTCGATCGCATATATACACGACAAAGACTCGGGGTCAACGGACTAAATGCACACAACATCTTCTATAACGCGGCCGATCCATTATGCGGGCACTGTGGCGGGGTTGAGAGTGTTCAACACTACCTCGCAGAGTGTCCCGCACACGGCCCCGCTAGAAGGGAACTAAAGGGAGAACTGACAGCACTAGGATACGAAGGGGAGATAAACGCGATTTCTTTGCTCAATCTAATGTCACAGGAAATGAGGGACGCGGTTTTCAAATTCTTTGAGAAAACAAACTACCTGGACAAAATATAGGGGAAAGCTAAGGGCGCAGACTAAATTTATTGCACTGTTACGAGAGACACACCCCGTACGAGGTTACACACAAACATGCCTGAACCCAAAACCGTTAGAGACCCGATTTCAGAAACAATAAATGATTTAACCGCACCTAAGACGCAACCAACCAAAAAGGAGCGTAGTGATCAAAGGGCGGCCATCTCACGGCGAAAAGGGGAACAAAGTCAACGGTAGGCACTGTGGTTTGCGGCCTCGGCTTTGCACTAAGGAGTGCCTAACGGTGACAGTGATCCCTGGATCACTGTGAGAAGACCATAACAGAACGGGGCATGGACCTACCACAAGGAAAATCCATGGCCCCGACCCACCCTCCAAAGGGGTATGGCAAGCGAGAGGCTAAGACGAGATGTAGCGTTGTGGTTGCGGCCCACTGGCTTTGCACTTATGAGCGCTGCACCAAAATCCTAGCTGATCGGGAGCCACACTGCCCAAAAGAGGATCACACGAGAACACGCCGGGACTGGGCATGGATCCACCACAAGGAAAATCCATCGCCCGGCCTGTCCGGAGGGGGTGAGGCAAACGGGAAATCAGGACGAGATGTAACGCTGGGGTTTGCGGTCTTAGGACTTTGGCACTGAGCAGCGTTGCGTCAAAATCCTGGCTGATCGAGAACCACACAACCCAAAGGAGAACGGCACACAAACACACTAGCAAACAAAAAGGCTCTCCTTCAGGAATGCACATAGATGAGTGGGACAGAAATAAGAAACAATAGGCCTTATCACATCTCTTTGTTTTTCTCTTTTTTTTTTTCTTTTTTTTTCGCAAATTTCGCTTTCGAACAAAGGATGTACATTATAAGGCTACCCAAACGGAATGATCTGGGGGCCCATAAAAGGTCATTTTATAAACACCCGACTAGCAGAAAAATCGCAGGAAGGCCCTTTCTAAGCACACATGGTATTGCTTCTGTCCCTCCCTTGACAAATGAATACGGTCCCTATAATAGTGCCTGTGGAGACGACCATCGCTGTCCCAATTTTGCCCTCGGAAAATATGAACCGCTGTCCCACAAGTCAACATCATAGCTCGCCACGCGCATACCACCACGGCCGAAAAACCGAACCTCGCCTGGTACATCAAACAGCCCTCGGTACTACCCTTGTCGTTTAACATAAGTATCATCAAAGACAGCAAATCGCGCCATGACCGTAATTAAAACGGACGGTCAAGACGGCCAAATATTTATACAGATAAGGGAAATTAACTAACTAACTAGGGCATGACTAAGCGCGACCCTGAAGGAGGGCATCAACACACAACCACCCACGCAAAACTAAACCAACACACATCCACCCACGCAATGCTCAATTAGGTAGATATAGCGATAGTTGTAGAATATTTGTAGAGTAGGAATCCCGTAGAGAGGATAGTATAGGAAAAGAGAGATCAAAAACCTGGAGATAGAAGAAGAAGAAGAAGAAGAAGAGTTTTCTCCTAAAAAGCGATTTCAAACATTGTTAACTGTAAATATGACACATAAAAACAAGATCGCATAGGAGTGCTCGACTGCGCACATGCGCAGGCGGACGCTTGTATGCGACCTACATGATTATATGAATTTGTACTAACTACATTGCTAACGAGATCGGCACACGATATCTCGGGCCCTCAAACGACTAGGTAGGAATACAATTCCTCCTACGGTGCCTTCCTTCACGTAGGTTGCGATAATGACATGTAAACATGGCGACTCAGAATGACCCACTTACGGCCCCACAGAATATGACATCCTACGTGGAGGAGGCCTAGCTAGGGGCACCACATTTTCCTAACTTTAACAAAAAAATGCAGAAAGGGGATTGACCTACTTCCACATCCTCCGCGATAGAGGTCACCCACCAACTAAAATAAACACAAACTTGGGCCCGAGACGGCGGAGGCCATCATACTATACTATATGTTGTATGTACAGAATAAACAAAATCACAAAATATAATCTACAAGCACAACCTTGCAGGTACCAAAACTGTCCTACCCAGCAATAGAGAGCGGGTGGGCTTGCCCCAAAACGGACAACACCATCTTTAAAGCACAAGAAAAACAAACATGACAGGTCCGTGGCGGGGCGAGCACATCCGCCCACATATATACTCAATAAGCTGGGGGCACAGACCAAATAATGTAAAAATGTACATACGTTACAAAAATATGCAAAAATCAAACAAAAAAAAAAAAAAAAAAATACCAATATCAAAATTGATACAAAAAGCGTAGACGACATCCATAGACATGGTGCTGGCGTGAGGGTGTAGATGCGGCTGAAGCTACAAGCTAGAAGAAAGAAATGGATGGACTCTACAATTTTGTTGTGCAAATAAGCACCACAAAATGGCTAAAAACTTTGTCCCGAATCCCCTGATTGGATATAAGGTGCATAACACGTAGCATGGAAACGTGTATAGCAATCTTTAGAAACGTCTTCCAAATTGCAATGAAACTTTCAAACAAAATTAACTGCTAAACGATCCCCTTTATGATAAGGTCAAACTCGGAGCCTACCCTGTTACACAAAACAACCCACACCCCTTTGCGGCAAACCGCAAAAACCCAAGGCAAAGCACTGCTATAACTTAAACGCAGGCAATCACGTAGCCAAACATTTAGAATGGAGTTCCAAATTACTACAACTAAACTATGTTGCACCAAAACAAAGGCTCACATTGGAACTGTGCAACACATCCACAGCCCTTAAAAAATGAAGCACGCCTAGCCCAGAAACTCCAATCAATAAAGATGCCCTTTAGCGACAGGACACATGCACTCCTGAAGCAAAGGGGAAGACAAAATATAAGCCCCACCGAGACCTGGAAAGGTCACGGCACCGTTTCACAAACCTCTCAGGACGGAGCTCGGCGATTGGCTACAGGGTAAGGGGATGCCCGTGGGCTCGGAGACACCTGAGACGTGAGACGACAAACATGAGACGGACGGGGCTGGAGCCGAGCAATGGTCTCCCTGTTCACCGGCAACGGGGAATGGGGGTACCACCGAACGGCTACGGTGTAGTGCCAGCATGGATTCGTTCCCTGGGACCCCACCAGCTGACGACCCGCGACACGGGGAAACTGGAAAACAACAACAACAGCACTGTATGGGGTATCCCCTATGTGCTTTTAGCGCCCGGTTATCTTACAAAATCCCTCAAGTCAAACAGTAGTTATGTAGTAGTTACTTTTTTGCAGCAATATACACATTTTCCACCAATCGCAAATTACAATTTATTCAACCGAGACTAATACCAATAAGTAGGTCAAAAGCCAGCTTATACAGCTACGCCGAAAATGTCCACATGAAAATTCCATTTTAGCTCAATAGACCAGCGCGTCGTAGCGTAACTCTAAGCAATAAAACCGCTTACTTCACACCCGCGATGATGGAAGACTCTCGCGAGACTGCGCACATGTGCGCAGTCTCGTGAGAGTCTTCAATGTACGCGTCTGCGTCAAGTACCGTTTTCTTGTTTCGCGGCTCCACTGAATGTATAAAATATTTAATAATTCACTTGGGTCTGGTTACCAAGAAAAGTGAGTGTGAAAAACCACTTAAATTACAGAAATAATTACATTGTACATGAACGCTGGACCATTTTGTTAAATTAGGTCACGTGAAAACGGAACACATAGGTTTTTTTTGTTTTTGTTTTTTTTTTTCTCATCAGTCCTGTCGGACACGGTGCGTATATGCATACCAACCCACTTTAACCCTATTGAACCCTTAAGACCGATACATAAACCAAAGTAAGCCTGCAGATCCAGATGGGATTGCTCATAGTAGCGGATGCACAGGCTAATCAGCACCTTCCTTGTTCACAAAAAAGCAGGTTTGCTTATGACGTTGCTCAGTGAAGACCAAAGTGGCATGCTTCGGAATTTGTATTTATTGTCTACACCCCTGGGCGTTTACTTTCTAAAGTTGATTTTTGCTCCGGAAACATTTTAGAAAAAGTCATGAGTGGTTGAAACAAGAGGACCGCAAGTGACGCCATGCTCGCCTGTTTTCCATGTTACAGAGACATATCAGTCAAATTGCATGATAGAGTTATGGAACTTCGTCAAAATATACCGTTTTCACCCTAATTACCACACCGTTCGCTTAGTTTTTTCAAAATTGTGTCAAAAAATGTAGTGGAAAGGTGTTTCAGAAAAAAAAAATCGAAAAAGGGGAGATAATTCAGTCATAATCAATAATATTTGTCAGATTGTAGCTCTTGTGATGGTGTGTATGTGAATGAAGTTTCGTGAAGGTAGGCCAAATATTTTTGGAAATATGGTAAAGGTTAAGGTTTTGGTTAATTTTTTGTAAAATAGATCAACGTTCAAAGGTCAAGTTCACTGGTCAAAATGGTTCATATCAGTGAAAAGGTCTTGTCCCAAGGAACATACATGTGAAGTTTGAAGGCTCTCTTACAACTAGAGAAAGCGACCAGTGGGTACGTATACCTGAAAATGTGTCTTTGGCCATATGTACTAAAATCAAATCTGTCCGCGTAACCACATACTGAGCCGGATGAAGAAGCTTGGAGTAAAAAATCCGACCGGTTCCACTCAATTAGAGCCAGTCATTATTAGCTTGGTGAAGAAGCTTTGAGTTAAAACATCCTTATAGCTCACCATTTCGAAAACACGCATATACAGATGCATTGTAAACTTTACCCCCCCCACCCCCCCCCACCCCCACCCCACCCCCCCCAAAAAAAAAAAAAAAAAAAAAAACAACAAATTTTTCAGATGAAAAATTGTCATATTTTTTTTAGTTCTTCTCAAAATATAAATTGTAAACTTTACCCCCCAAAAAAAAATAAATCAGATGAAAAATTGTCATATTTTTCTTATTTCTTCTCAAAATACAAATTGTGGGTACACGGTAGAACCGTCGACGGTTCTAACGAGTACCCACAAGCTATATTTTAGAAAAGAAATAAGAAAAATTAGGTTTACCCCCCTGTAAACCCCAGTTTTACTATATAAATGTGGGGTTCAAGGTGGTCAAACTTATAAAGGCGTGTTTTCGTGATGCAGAGAATCAGACTGCATACCACTCAGTCAGAATCCAGCATTCTTAGCTGAATGCAGAAATTTTGAGTAAAAACATCCGTATAACTCACAGAGATGACTTTGACCAGACAAGAGTAAAACAAAAATCCGTATAACTCACAGAGAAGACTTTAATCAGCTTGCGTACAACACAGTCAGAACGCAGCCATTTTAGCTGGATGGAGAAGTTTTTAGTTAAAAGTTTCCGTATAGTTCACATAGAAGACTTTGATCGGAGTGCGTACCCACTCAATCAGAACCTGGCCGTTCTTAGCACAGATGCTTGGGGTCAGGTCACCTGCTAATGTTTTTCCAAAGTTATGTTTTACATTTTAACTAATTTGAGACTTGATAGTAAAAAGACGTTCTTTAAAACTTTGTCTTGAAGTTTCTAAACATGTTTTATGATGATGGTAAGTTTTCCAGTTAAAGCAAAAAGCAAAAAATAACTTTGGAAAAACATTAGCAAGTGACCTTACCCCAAGCATCTGTGGTAGAAGCTTTGAGTTAAAAGCTTCCGTATAGTTCACATAGACTGCGTACCCACTCAACTCAATTAGAACCCAGCCTTTTTTAGCTGGATGAAGACGTTTTGATTTAAAAGCTTTTGTATAGGGCACACAGAAGACTCAGATCAGACTGCGCTAATGCGCAGTCTGATCTGAGTCTTCGTTGTGCGCACGTGTCGGAAGACATACTTTCTATTATCGCGACTTGCGATGTATCTGAGAACAGTGTTAACTTGTACAAATCCAGTTAACTCCTTCGAATAACTGATCATCAATTATTAATTGTTGACAAAGTTAGACATGACCTGCTGTACCCACCACTTATCTTCGAAAGGCTTTGCCTAGTGACGTCATTTTTACCAATTTTATACAGATTCAACAAAATTTTTAGGAGTTTATTTGTTTGTTTGTTTGATTTGATTTGAGGTTTAACGTCTCCGTCAACACTATTTAGGTCATTTTGGAGACATTGCTTCCAGTTTTGTGAGACTTAATTTTAACCCGACATTGAGATGAAATGACATCTCAATCCCTGTCGCCCAATGAAACCAATAGGGTTTATATTCATGGACGTTCCGACGTGCACCACTTTGCCTGGGCAGGCTTAGACCTTCTAAGTTGTTTACCAGTACTTATGTGCGACAGTTTCAGCTCTGCGTGGAAGCATCATGCTGCCCAATCTATATCCCCAAGCCCCGATGGGCGGGGCTTTTAGGAATAATTATTGGAGTGTATTTTATAGAAAGTAAAGTTGTTTAATCAAAGCACGAACTGCACTGCATGTTGGGTCGATTATCTCTTAGTGCAGGCTAGAAAATGTCATGAAAAGGGACTTAAAATGTTTCGTTTCATCCTTATATATACATTCCTGTATGGTAAGCAAACTGTGCAGACCCTGATCATACGCTGTGTTCTGACCTGTGTCCTGACTGCTGGCCAATGTCAATTTTTTCAGACCCTAGTCATTTTTGGGTTTACCAATTTAGTATCATAAACCTAGCCCAGCAAATTATCCCAGTTCGGCTTCTTTTCTCAGCAGTGCGACGACACAGCTACAAGAAATAACACATGCGTGAATGTTACACAAATGCTTTTTACTGTAATAATCCTAATTATTGGGACAGATAGACCTAACAAACAGTGCAGACCCAGATCAGACTGCTCCTGAAGGAGCAGTCTGATCAGGGTCTAAACTGTTTGCCATTCCGTCTGCGCCTTTTGGACTCCTTGCTGGATCGTGAAACAAATTTCTTAAAATTTTGGGAGAATTACAGCAAGTCCTCAAGGTGTCGAAACTTTTAGGAGTTTTACGGTATGCGGTTTCGTTTAACTGGTCAGTGATTGGCACGTGATCGTCACCAATATAACTTGGAATCATTATATGGGCCGCGTCAAGCGATTTTGGTACTTATCGCCTATGCGAGCAGCGAAGGTTCAGGCGAGCCTGCGCATCCGCGCAGTCTCGCCAGAACCTTCGCTGCTCGCTCATACAAGCAGTGAATCAAGAGGAACCTTCAGACAGAAAGCCATATCACTGGCCCCTCTGAATGGCTGGACATGCGCAGTTAAAATTTGTCATGACGGAATGCTCGAAGACCCGAATTCGCTTGGCGGGGCTCATATAGTAACTGTGAGCGGAAATCGGACCACGCACGCCTTGTCGTTGGTGCCGGTGCTAAACCGCATTGTGCAGGTGAAGATCAAGATGTATGGACGTGTGGCCATGAAAAGGACATTTTGATCGGAGCAGCCTTCCTGTGATGCCAGCAACAGAACAGATGAGCCAACGTGGATGCCAAGGTCAGCCTGCCTTTTGCCGGAACTCTGGTATTTTTAAAAGGCCACCACAGTCAGACATTCTGACGGGCACTGACCATGGAACACGGTTTGCAGGTCGGAATTGACCAAGTTCTATAGCCGGGATTGTTAGCCACGTTTTATTTTTTGTGAATAGGTGTGTGTGTGTGGGGGGGGGGGGGGGGGAGGTCATTCGAAATAACTGTAACTTACAGACCACTTTCGACTTTATTGCACCGTGTCAGAGGCGAGAGGGATGCATCAGCTCCGATGTGTCCCTTCATGCGAAAGCTTTTTAGAAAGTGGGAAGACTAATCCTGGACTAGTTCTAGGGGAAGCCCGTACGTGCTTCACGGTGCCCGGTTACCTTAAAAACCAGTCAATCAATCGATCAATCAACTGTTTGTCGTGCACCGTTTTTTCGTCCACCTCTGATTAACGGTCGGCACGATATGAGTGAAATAATCTTGAAAGGGCCCTAAAACCAAAAACTGTCTGTCGATTGTCAAACAATCGACCGTTATGAAAACACGCCTATTCAAATACAGTAAAATTCCTATATTAAGACCACCTTTGGGATTGTTCAAAAGTGGTCTTAAAGACCACTTTTGAACAATCCAAAGGTGGTCCCTGACCAGAGCACATTCTATGACGAAAATCTGCATCCCTAAAATAAGCTTTTAAAGCGGAATTAGTCTTATTTTAGGCGGTCTTAATAGCGGAATTTCACTGTATATTGAAAATTTTACCGCCGAAAATGAAAGAGAAAATTTTCAGATAAAATATTCTGATATTTTCCGAATTCTGCTCAAAAGATAGATTGTGGGTACTCGTTAGAACCGCCTAGAACCACAATCTATTTCTCAAAGCCCGTGTGCGCGGGGGACATTTGTAGGGTGATAGCGCGCTGTGCAGCAAAATGACTGCATACTTCAGTAATTAGTTAAAATTTTAGATCTAGCAACTGCATTTCTTAGGGGATTTCTTTGACATATCTTCTGATTAACGTCTAAAATTAGCAGAAAATTTCATTCCATCCACCAACAATGTCATGCCTATTATCATATTTCTCTCACCTGGAATCCATTAATACTTTCTGTGGGTTAAGTTGGGAAATTGTAAGAGCCCTTAAGACCTTGCTACGAGTGATCACTGAATGCATTTTATGTATACGTTTCCATGAGAACGTTTGTGGCTACAAGAAAATAAGTCAAACTTCAATGGCTCGAACACCGATGACTCATCTACCAGGCTAATTCGAACTGGTTATTGAGCACCTATAGAATTATTGCCACAGCTCCCAGGTGTCTATGAAGGACCTCCGTGGCCTAGTGGATAAGAGCGCTGCCTCTTTTAAAACCATATGCTCGAGCATTTTTTGTTTGTTTGTTTTGGAGTTTAACGGCCCAGTCAACACTATTCAGGTCATTTTTGAGCCGGTCAGTTTATCTATCCACACTGTTTTTGAGCAGGCATATACTTAGCGGTTAACCAGTACAGTGCACATTCTTTGGCCAGAAACTGACAACTGCCCTTCTTGAATCAGCGGAAGGGAGAGAAAGACCGTAGAAAAAATTTCATGATCAATCTTCACGAAAGAATGTTGCCGACCCCGGCAGGTATGCTTGAGCATTGACAAACAGTGTAGACGGAGATGAGACGTCACAGAATGCGGCGTCTGATTAGGGCCTAACTATTTGTTTAATAACCCATATATGACAATGGAATATTCCATCCAGTAAGTTTGGAGTGGACCATTTCCAATTATAGGGGTGTCAGGTTTGTTATTGCTTGTAGGAATTTTACAAAAATGAGTGTTCTTTAAGCAAATAGTAAAGACACAGATCAGACGCCGCGTTTTGCGGCGTCTGATCTGTGTCTGCACTGTTTGCCAATGTCCCAGAAAAGGGCCGCGAGGCATATATGGGTTAAGATACAGGAATTAAAGGGTTTTAAACGAAATAGTCTAAGTCCCTATTCAGGCATAATTTTCAGGCATATTTTTCAGGCATATTTTTCAGGCATAATTTTCAGGCATATATTTCAGGCATAATTTTCAGGCATAATTTTCAGGCATATATTTCCAGCCTACAAACCAGTCGGATGCACGTCTGACTGGTGATCAGGAGCACGCGGGTTCGATACCTGCCGGGGTCGGCAACATTCGTTCGTGGAGATTGATCATGAAATCTTTTTTGCGGTCATTCTCTCCCTTCGGAAAGTTGTCAGTTTCTGGCGAAAGAATGTGAACTGTACTGGTTAATCACTTACGTATTAGCCTGCCCAGGAACAGTGTGGATAGGTAAACTGATCGGCTCAAAAATGACCTAAAATAGTGTTGACTGGGCCGTTAAACTCCAAGACAAACAAACAAAAATGCTCAAACATATGTTTTTAAAAGAGGCAGCGCTCCTATCCACTAGGCCACGGAGGTCCGTCATAGACACCTGTGACCTAAAATAGTCTTGACTGGGCCGTTAAACTCAAAAACAAACAAACAATTTTCCAGCGTACACTCATTCAGTACTTGCAATGCTCTGATTTGTTTATTGCAAAAACAAGAGAAAAAAAATTAATTCAAGATTTCAAGATTTATTTAAGGACCGGGACCCCTAATGGAGGTATACATGTAAGTCCAATTCCAGATAAAGCGTATGCATATATAAATATAATGCAATAAATGTACAATTATCATTACGATCATCACGAAAACACGCCCATATAAATAAGACCCCCTTGAACCCATTTTATATCGTAAAACTGGTGTTTACAGGGGTAAACATTATTTTCTTATTTCTGCTCTAAAATATAGATTGTCGAGGCGGTTCTAACGTCTACCCACAATCTATGTTTTTATCAGAAATAAGAAGAATATCACAATTTTTCTTCTTAAAATCTTCATTTTTTTCGGCGATAAAATTTACTATATATTTTTATAGGCATGTTTTCGTAATGAGTTTGAAATAATACAGTTTGAAAGAACATCGAAAGCATTGGGGTGGCACCCGGGCCAAACTTGTAGCTGAAGCTTTGGAACCACTCTTAGTTGCCAGAAATTTGCCAGATTTACATGTAACTGGAAGCACCAAAAGCCTGCTTATCTCGGAATTAAAGAAGCCCAACAATATAATTGAAACATAGATCAAGTGCTGTCGCTTAAACAATAGGTCTCTCTCTCTCTCTCTCTCTCTCTCTCTCTCTCTCTCTCTCTCTCTCTCTCTCTCTCTCTCTCTCTCTCTCTCTCTCTCTCTCTGCTGAAGGTTCAAGCCTCGCTTGGATCACATGTGAGACGCCGAGTTCTGTAGCGGTGTGTCAAAAGCTTTCTCTTCGGGTACCCTGGAGTTTGCCTATGTCTGACTGACGCCCGGCTATAATAATCTTGGCCAAGTGCTGAGTAGAAGTGGAGGCAATGATCAGGAATCGATAGAATTAACCCACAGCTCGCATCAGATACACCATGGGAAAGAAACACAAACATGAAATAACTAGACCCTAATGTAAACACCAACAGCGGAAAGCCAAAAAGACAGTTTCTTTCCCACAAAATGGCCAATTGGCTGTCCAAAACAAAACAAAATAAATACAAGCGACAGACACACTCTAAGACAAACCATAACAAAAATAAACTGCGACAGAAGAACCGCCTTGGGGCGGTAGCGCAACGAATTCCACTGGCTGTGGGGTACTTAAATCGATATCCTCGCCCCTTACTTCCGTCGCGATTTGTCTAATTTGTTCAGTCCACATGAAGGCCTCCTAACTCATCGAGAACACAAAAAACCAAACAACCACAGAGATGAAACAACGGTGAGGACTCGACAGCAAGAAACCACTGAAATGCTGGCGCAAAAGAAAACCAACAGTTAGACTCCGATGGTAGCTACATGTTCATACCATGCATTGTGTGCTCAGACCCTTTCAAAGTCAGTGCATCAGACAGGAACAACAATGCCTTTGAAAAGGAACCCGTTTTTGATTCACAGCGCTCTGAAAATTCAATTACAACTTGATATGGGTTTGCTACCCCTCCACCCCCAAATCACACCCCACCCCGAAAAAGAAAAGACAGCATATACACTGAGTGACTTTCGCATCCTTATTGATTTAATAATTTTGCGTTTTGCCAAGTGCTATCGAACTTTTGCGTAGAACGATAAAATAGCTTAATCACTGAGCAGAGTCGGTAATCCTTATACTGTTAAATAAATGGACCACAAGGGAAGTCAGAAACTGGCACATTTCATGAAATCTGGCGTTATAGTGATTGATGCGGTTTACTTTTGCCTTAACAATTCCATTTTACAAGACATTATGACTTCCGTTTTTTAATCGACCATCTTCAAAGCAGATTAAGTGGATGTAAAAAATGTACTTTAAGGGAGACTAAATTTTGAAAGAGCTAATTTCCTTTTTACAGTACAGATTGTCCTTAAAATACATATCAACTAGATTTCGTTGAAATTTAACCATTGGTCGTTTTACGAGTGTGTTTGCACTTTAAGTCTTGACTACCAACAGCGTCAAAATAAAATTTCCAAATATATAAGAAATTTATAACATTAATGCTCTTCGAAGCGCGCATGTCAGCCTCTACTAAATATCTCTTTATTTGTTCGTTTTTTTTTTATCTTTTAAGAGCGCCGCGACCAACCTGGTTAGTATAAAAACAAGACAAGTGTCTCCAGTTTCATTAAGGATCGGCACTCCCATAGTAAATGTACATTCATTTTGCAATTCGGAAGTTCGTAAATGAGAAAATATGCAAATTTGAAGAATATCAATGAAATATTGTTTCTTTCTTTCTTGCTTTCTTTCTTTCTTTATACAATTATTTATTTCCTTCTTTTATTGTTTGTTCCTTTCTTTTTTATTAAACACTCCTAGTCAACGTCAACGTGATAACTCTAATTCTCTCTCTCTCTCTCTCTCTCTCTCTCTCTCTCTCTCTCTCTCTCTCTCTCTCTCTCTCTCTCTCTCTCTCTCTCTCTCTCTCTCTCTCTCTCTCTCTCTCTCTCTCTCTCTCTCTCTCTCTCTCTCTCTCTCTCTCTCTCTCTCTCTTGGAATTCCGTATGGTATTCATATATCGTTCTCAGGCATTTATAAGCAACAATCAAGTAATATAAGTCTATTCTTGACTTCTATGCACTCTGTATCTAGTGTACATTAAAGTATTAACTATGCTTTGTTCAGAGCAGGCTCCTTAAGTGGAAAAGCTTTATCTACAAATGTTCATATATTCCTTTAGGAATCGCAATGGGAAATGGAAGGCATCAAGGGTAACTGTTTCTTCGGACAAATGCGCCTAGCGCATCCCAACAGACAGATAGATCAGAGTCTTCGCTGTGCGCTATATCTATATGGCTGCCCATTATTACACTTCTTTATTTAGACAGGTAAGGCTACCCATGAATAATTGGATATACGATGCACGAGCTCATATAATCGAAAACCAATTTTATTTTGTCGCGACTCAGATAATATTAGAAGATATTAAAGTCTTAACTGCTCTTAACCTCGTAATCCCAAAGAGTGGCAAAGACTAGAACGAAAAAAAAAAAAAAAAACGAGATTTCTCCGAAGGTGTGCCTTTAAGAGAAAAAAATGTGCCGCTAATACCACTTGACGGCGATTCCGCTGCGCTTCCATATTTGGTAAAAAAAGCAGAAACGGCGACAACACAGCAATAGTAGACGCGTATCGGAATCTTCATGGTCGCCACAACACGGCGAATATTTTGACACACATGTGTACTGGTAAATTGCTTAGAAGCTGTGTGAATCAGATGCACATAAGCCTTCTGGTTTCATTGGGCGGCAGGGCTTGTGTTGACATTTCACCTCAATGTCGGATAAAAGTCCCACAAAATTGGAAGCAACGTCTCCAAAATGACCTAAATAGTGTTGACGGGGACGTTAAACCCCAATCAAATAAACAATTGACCTTGCTCTAAATTTACCTAACGGCGAAGTGCAACGGAAACGTAGTAACAGCGTAGCAAGAACTTAATGAACGCATCGGAATTGTTGCGGCAGCGCGGGCAACGTAGCACAAGTGCAGTGGCATCACGCGACTCCACCATTAATTGAGCCCCGCCAAGCGAATTTGGGTCTTCGAGCATTCCGTCATGACAAATTTTAACTGCGCATGCCCAGCCATTCAGAGGGGCCAGGGATATGGCTTTCTTTCTGAAGGTTCCTTTTAATTCACTGCTTGTATGAGCGAGCAGCGAAGGTTCTGGCGAGACTGCGCGGATGCGCAGGCTCGCCTGAACCTTCGCTGCTCGCATAGGCGATAAGTACCAAAATCGCATGACGGGGCCCAATTAATAGCCATGTAATCACGACGCTTCTGCTACGATTTTGGTGCTTTCGGTTCCGTATCCTCTGCGCTTATGCTGTCGTTAGTTGGTTATAGTCTCCAAATTGGAACATTCTGTTTGTAAACAATCAAAGACGGCACAGAAGCTTTTTGCCCTACTGCCCCGTCTATTTTGCATCTTGTAATCCACCCAGATTATTCTTGGTTAATATTTGCAAGCTGAAACTATTGTATCCATATATGCAAGAGAAAAATGGTAGACGTGAACAACGTTCAATTAAAAGACTTAATCGAAGACTGATATTAACTCATTTAGTACCAGAAACCCCAAAACGGGTACCCTGGCAAACAGTGCAGGCCCAGATCAGACGCCGCAGAACGCGGCGTCTGATCAGGGCCTCCACTGCTTGCTGAAAGTTCAGTCATTGTCCAAATAAATTTTGATGAAAACACAATCTGACACCCCTAAATTTTGAAATGGACTGCTATATATAAGGTGGAAGATTCCATTTGGTACAAAAAGGGTTAATCTGCTGCCGGACCAGTTAAACCACTGATTTTATACAGGAATGGTTCAAAAGCGCAACAAGCAAATGAACTGCGCTTATGTCGTAGATAGGCGGGTAGATAGGTCGCAAGGGTAGACAAAGCGTAGCGCATTACGACAACACACCCGTGCGACAAAGTGCATTTTTTCACATCTTCAAAAAGGCCATTTTCTCTGACGAAATTCTGGGAATTTTTTCTTATAAATACTGCAAACATAGGTTGTGGGTGCTCGTTAGAACCGCGGCGGTTCTAACGAGTATCCACAACCTATGTATTAGAGCAGAAATAAGAAAAATAATGTACACCCCCATAAACCCCAGTTTTCACTTTATAAATTGGGGTATTGGGGGGGTCTTCATTTCACGGACTTGTTCACGTGATGGTGAAAGCCTTTTCCGTAGTGGCAGCGTAGTAAAAACGCCGTTGAGAGACCTCAAGCGCCACAACAGCGTGACAACAGCGCGGCATGTGTGTGTGTTTGTTTGTTTGTTTGTATTGGAGTTTAACGGCCCAGTCAACACTAGTTAGGTCATTTTTAGCGGGTCAGTTTACCTATCCACACTTTCCTGGGCAGACTTATATGTAAGCGGTTAACCAGTACAGTACATTCTTCCGCCAGAAACTGACAACTGCCCTTCTTGAATCAGCGGAAGGGAGAGAATGACCCTAGAAAAGATTTCGTGATCACTCTCCACGAAAGAATGTTGCCGACCCACGCAGGTATCGAACTCGCGTCCGCCTGATCACCATGCAGTCAGGCCGTTAAACCCAAATACAAACAAATAAAACCACAGAGAGAGAGAGAGAGAGAGAGAGAGAGAGAGAGAGAGAGAGAGAGAGAGAGAGAGAGAGAAAGAGATGTTCTGCTGTGTGCCCGTGCCCGCAGTAATTGTGTTTCTAAATACATGTATCTATAGTAGTCTCGGTTTCCTCATGTAAACCGTCCGGAATTGAGAATAAACTCTTGCACTTGGCTGAAGAGCGCTTCATTTTCTCGTGTTTTGTTGTCAATCTCGAAAAGAATATCATGTGCGGTGTATGCGTTTAACTGTTGGGCAAATGTCTTACTCGTGCGGCCGCATACCTGGGGCAGTCAAAGAAAAAATGGTGTGGGCTTTCGAATGCTCTGCTTCGACAAGAAGGATTGGTCACTTTATTCTTTCTGAAAAGGTGGGAATTAAATTCGCATTCTAGAATGCTAGAGCCGTTATTGTAGTATGCGTATGGTTTTAATATTTTCTTTTCAACTGAAACTTAGGTTGCTTGTTTAGCGTCGTTTGACAAGCTGTCCATGCTCAAATTTGTAGTCGGAATATAAGAATCTTATATGGGTGTGAGGGGTGGAAGGAAAAATCTGTATCGAGGGTCACTGTCCGGCATCACGAGACTTGCCGAGTAATGCCGGACAGCGATACCTCGAGACGGATTTTTCTATCCACTCCTCACACCCATATTAGATTCTTTTTCTTGCATACCTTCCATTTCTTAGCGCGGACTTTTAATGCTGCAGTCACTTCGGTTACCAACGTCCGTCATATTGTGTTGACACTGCATGAACGTTAAGTGACGTCGCGTAACGTGCTGTGACGTCAACCTTAACAACGGCGCATACGAGGTCGTAATCAACCAGTGCATTTATCAAACACGCGGTTATATTCGATTTTGGGTCGGAACACCAGGGTCAGAATATAAGAATCTTATATGGGTGTGAGGGGTGGATTGAAAAATCCGTCCCGAGGGACACTGTCCGGCATCACGAGGCTTGCCGAGGGACGGATGTTTCTTTCCACCCCTCACACCCATATTGGGTTCTTTTTCATGCATACCTTCCATTTCTATTGCGAATTTTTAATGCTGCTGTCACTTCGGTTACCGACGTCCGTCATTTTGTGATGACACAACAGGAATGTTTCGTGACGTCACGCATGACGACGATGCGCATGAGGTTGTATGCATTTATCAAACACGCGATTATATTCGATTTGGGGTCGGAACACCCGGGTCAGAACATAAATTTCTATCCCAGGGTAAAATCACGGATTTCCTTGTCTGGTGTGCAAGAATATAGATTTCTATCCCAGGGTAAAATCACGGATTTCCTTTTCTGGTGTGCAAGAATATAGATTTCTATCCCAGGGTAAAATCACGGATTTCCTTGTCTGGTGTGCAAGAATATAGATTTCTATCCCAGGGTAAAATCACGGATTTCCTTTTCTGGTGTGCAAGAATATAGATTTCTATCCCAGGGTAAAATCACGGATTTCCTTTACTGGTGTGCAAGAATATAGATTTCTATCCCAGGGTAAAATCACGGATTTCCTTTTCTGGTGTGCAAGAAAAAGGAGTTATAAAAGACGTTTGAATTAGCTCGGATAATTTGAATATCGTTAGAATTTCGAAGGTTATATCTTGAAGTCTCCAGAATCAGAGACGGAACAAAGTAAGTGAGATAGCTAGGAGTAAGACCGTTCAAGATTTTAAAGAAAATTATCTTCGATGCTGCATAGTGTTGTAGCACCAGTTATAATTCTCGCAGCTTCTACAAGGACACAGTCAAGTTGTTTCTTACTTTCGAGACAAAATCACAGTATTCGAGCTATGGTCGTATGAAGGTGGCGTATATGAGTTCTTATACCTTTCAAAACCGGCCCCGATAGCTCAGTTGGTAGAGTGTCTGCTCTGGGGAACGGGAGGTCACGGGTTCGATCCCGGGCCGCGACATACCAAAGTCGTTAAAATGGCACTAGCTGCTCCTCGCTTGGCACTCAGATTTACGGGGTAGAGCTAGGACTGGTCGACCCAGTGTCAGGATAATGTGACTGGGTGTGGTATCATGTAATGTGTCTGGGACATGATACTTCAGTGAGGCAGAACTATAAAAGTGAGCATTGAGCTCCCTGTCGCAACCAGACACCTTCGTGATATGAAAGCGACGTTGAACCCGAATTCAAACACACACACACATTATACCTTTCAAAAATTAAAAATGAATAGCCACGTGGTCAATCAGCTAAACAACTGTGTAATAAATAAAGCCATTAATCCTTAACCCTTATTTTGTTGTTCACGACAAATATGTTCTTTAAAAGGGTTATCCTTTGCAAGCAAAGAATACACCACAGAACTAGAAAATATGAAGTGTACATGTTTTCTGAGCCAGAGTAGCTAGTGTCGGCCATTTAGGCCTCAACAGTGACCCTCAAATATTTTCAAAAATCTTACAATGGAATCAATGATGCCAAAGGACAAGACAATAATAACTACAATATGATGTAGGGCAGGGAGACTTTTTACGGCCGCCACACATTCCAAGACACCAGACAACCCTATATATTGCAAACAGTGTAGATCCAGATCAGATGGCTTCTTCAGAAGCCATCTGATCAGGATCTACACTGTTTTTGCCATTTAGTTTATGAATTTGTAGCAATAAATTACATCAAGTAATTTGATTGGTTGATAGACAGAAATGAGTGTGGCTTAAATGAATATTCAGCAAGATAAGGTTTAAAGTACCCTGCAGATATAAAAGTAGACAACATTAAGAATTTTCCTCAATTTTCAGAGGAAATCAGGCTATGATGGTACGCTTGGAGTTTTGAAACCTGATTTTCACCCCCGCCCATGGGGGCTTGAAGAAATACAGTAGAACTTCGATGGCTCGAGCACCGATGGCTCGTTTACCATGGATGTGTCGAACCCATTCTTGAGCCCCTAGCGAAATCCTCTACATAAGAAATAGTGGGGGAAAATTAAGGAAATTTTAGTCTTTAATCTTGCAAATGTATGCTGTGCGTACTCATTAGAATCGCCTCGATGAGGCGATTCTAATGAGCACACACAACAAACATATTCATTATCGAACACCGAAAAAAATGTCTAAAAGTATCTCGTTATGCCTCCTGACAGTAACCCAAGTGGCTCGAACTACCCTTGTCTCGAACAGATTTTCGAGGTCCCAAAGGTGTTCGAGCCATTGAAGTTCGACTGTAGACGAGCTGCATGAGAAGCAGAGCTGAAACCGACCGGACACGAGTACAGATAAACCGCTTAGGCGATCCAAGCCTGCCCAGGCAAAGCGGTACGAGTCCATGCTTATAAACCCTAGTGGTTTCATTGGGCGACAGGGCTTGAGATGTCATTTCATCTCAATGTCGGGTAAAAGTCCCACAAAATTGGAAGCAACGTCTCCAAAATGACATATACGGTATTGACGGGAACGTTAAACTTCAAATCAAGCAAACATTCTTTGAAATACACCATAGCATAGCTTTTTTTCTGCTACAGTTGAATTCATATAATATGATGACTTTGTTTGCCCTCTTTTTTATGGAATACAATGAAATTTCGCTTTTAAGACCACCTAAAATTCAGACTAAATCTAGACTTTCGGATGAGTCTTTAAACCGAGGTCCCGTCTCCGTATGACCTTAGCTGTTGGTGGGACGTAAAACTCAAACACTCACTCACTCAGACTAAATCTGCTTTCAGAAACTTATTTAGAAGGTTGTAGTTATTCTTTCTTTGTCTTTTCTGCATACATGGCCTCTGGTCAGAGACCACCTTTGAGACTGTTCAAAAGTGGTCTGTAAGACCACTTTTGAACAGTCCCAAAGATGGTCTTATTATATGAATTTTACTGTATTCCAAAGCCAGGTCATCATGTTAGCAAGTCCGTGAAATGAATACCCTCTAAACCCTATTTTATATAGAGAAAACTGTGCCTTTATGGTGGTTTACATAGAGAATCTTACATGAGTGTTCATGTATTATTGAATTTATTAAACGAGTTGAGGAAAAGGGATAAAATGCGAGGCTGTGCCGAGCATTTTATCCCTTTTCCTCAACTTGTTTAATAAATTCAATAATACATGAGCACTAAAGCCTCGCATTTCATCCCTTTTCCTCAACTCGTTTAATAAATTCAATAAAACATGAGCACTCATGTAAGATTCTATTTATCATATGACATTTAAAACGCATTTTATTCACGATTGTTTACAAAAATGTCAATAGTCCGCCATTAGTAAACACGACGTCGTTAATGACGTCATGCATGTAACGTTACGGGACGTATCTATCTAACTTGCATATTTAATCCACTAGTGGATTATCGACAATATTACATGGCGTTATTACACTCTCAGATGCGACGTCATATGATAAATTATTTTCCTTATTTTCAAGCAATTAGCAATTAGGTTTCGTTTTGTTTGAATTGAGGTTTAACGTCCCCGTCAACACTTTATGGGTCATTTTGGAGACATTGCTTCCAGTTTTGTGGGACTTTTACCGACATTGAGAGATGAAATGACATCTCAGCCCCGGTCACGTAATGAAACCATAGCGTTTATATGCATGGACGGTCCGGCACGCACCACTTTGCCTGGGCAGGCTTCGCCCTCAGTACGATCAGTTTCATAGGTTCTGCATGGAAGCACCATGCAGCTCATTCTGTTTACCAAAGCCCTGATAGGCGGGGCCCCGAAACCTATCGTTTTACGGTCAGCTGTTATGAGGTCGACTGTTTATCAATCGGCCCAAAGTTAATGATATCGCAGCAGATCTCTGAGGTTTTGACATGAGTTTCACTAACCAGTAAAGTTAAGTCAAGGACTTGCTGTAATTCTGTAATTCCTCTAACATTTCAACAATTTTGTTTCATGATGCAACAATGAGTCTAAAAAGGTGCATAAGGACTGGCAAACAGTGTAGACCCTGATCAGACTGCTAGTGATGGCGCAATAAAGGTCCCGCATGTACCAGAAGCGTTTTTTTTGTTTGTTTGTTTGTTTTTTGTTGTTTTGTTTTGTTTTTGCCTTTTTTTCAATATTGCATCAATCCATAATTGCCTAGAGCCCCCTAAATGGGACTTTGAAATCAGAGTAGGCCTAGATCAGACGTCGCAGAGCACGGCGTCTGATCAGGATCTACACTGTTTGCATACTGAAGAACAGGAACTTAAATGTTAATCGAAACGTGGCAGTCTACGTACACGTTCAGAACCAAAACTTTATTCAGACTACACTCAGGGAAAATCTCAGTTGGTTTTGTCTGACAGCAACCAGCAGGCACACGTCGCTAGGGCAACATCAAATCAACGTCGGTGCAATGTCAGGACGTTGCACCGACGTTGTTGTGACGTTGCATGTGCGTCATTACGTCGCATCGACGTTGATGCGACGTCGCAATTACGTCATGTGCCTGCTGGGAAAGTATTGGCCAACGTTCTGGATCATGTTCAGCCGCTCCCGGTTTGTGTGAAAAAAAAAATCTTCGGCTATTATAATATGTTCTATAAAAGGGTTATCCTTTGGAAGCAAGGAATACACCACAGAAGTGAAAAATATGGAGTGTACATGTTTTCTGGGCCAGACTAGCTAGTTTCGGCCAATTAGGCCTCATCAGTGACCCTCAGATATTTTCAAAAATCCACAATAGAATCAATGATCCCAAAGGACAAGAAAATATAATCTACACTACGATGTAGGGCAGGGAGACGTTTTACCGCCGCCACACATTCCCACACACCAGCTGTGTGTGGGAATAAATATAAATATATAAATCTGTATAAATCTCGCGCTACCTCAGCGCAAGCCGGCAGATTGGTTGTTGGTATCCTTTGCGCGTCATTAGTAAACAGTCATGATCCTCGGCTCCTTCAGGCATTTCGTATCGAGTGTACAACGACAACGGGTATCATGTTTTATTTGAATATTATTAATTAGGAGAAATTTATCACCTTTTGTTTTCTTTGTAATAGGAAGAACTTTCAAGCTACGCCTTCTGTTGGTATGAAATATGATTCATGGCATAATTACTGTAAATCTTCATTCTAATTGGAATGATTGGATAACGGCAAAAATTCTACTGACGGAAACCCGACGCCATGATGTAACGTCACTTTTCATTGGTTGATATTTGGTTTTACACAGCTCGCTGCGCCTGCCTTTTTTTTAGCAAAAGAATATTTCAGACCAATATATTAATTTGTATTTATTTGTATCTTGCATTAGAACAGACCATACTATAGCCCCAGAATTCCTCAGAATTCCTTATTCTGTGGATGACCTCTATGAAATTTAAGAAGTGATCATAACTGTAAAGAGATTTGCTGTAATTGTTTATTTCCCAGCCAAGAAAACCACTCCATTTATACTACACTGTATGACAGCCCCACAAATTAAGAGAAAATAACACAAAATGCAGACGATAAATTTATGGTTGCAAAAATTCGGAGAACAGACTTTTTTTTACTCGTATAATATAGTGAGTTACTAGTTCAAACAGTATCCATTATGAGAGCTCTATCTCGTCTGGATCTGGCGCAACAGTTACAATGATTAATACTGTGAAACAGAATCAACTCCTACATTCTATTTTTTGGGGTGTATTTTTTAAAAAGATGTCACATAGTTCCTGAATTTAGCAATTCTTTTCAAAGTGACGTCTTTACATGTGCTAGAATCTAAAATTTATCTCAAACATTCAAAGATACCGGGAAAACTTTTAGGATTAAGACCCTGTAAACAAATTTCAAATTGGCCAAGCATCATGGCTAATATAGCGTAAAGTCAACATGAAAACTTGCTTGTATGAACGTCCAAAGCTGAATCATGTGATCAATAGTTCGAGAACCAGAATAAAAAAAGCCGCTGAAAAATTCGCATTTTCATCAATTTGACTTTTTTTTCTAGGCATTAATTATTCAACATTTCTTTATTTGAGTAGTCACAGAATTAAGAGAATACTCTTTGAACAATTTAGTACCGAAACCCCAAAATGTGTACTCTCGCAAACAGTGCAGGCCCGGATCAGACGCCGCAGAACGCGGCGTCTGATCAGGGCCTCCACCGTTTGCTAAAAGTTCAGTCATTTTCCAAATTAATTTTGCTGAAAGCACAACCTGACACTCCTAAATTTTGAAATGGACTCCTGCTTTATATAAGGAAGATTCCATTTGGTACAAAAAGGTTAAAATGCCTATTACTGTATCTGGTATTATATTGGACTCTTTGGGTAGGGGGTGTGTCAGGATGACATGGTCATAAAAATAGCTGTATATCACATATTTATTAAAGGAGATTGTGGACATTTCAATACGTACATAATTGTTTGTAAAAGAAGTTGGTTATCATTTCTTGCAAGTTTGTAGATTTTTTTAGTCAAAGACTGAAAATAATACATATTTTCATTTAAAGGCTTAAATATGACTTCTTGTTCATTTGTTCTAAGGGATACTGTTGGTTCAGATGCTGCAGTTTGTCTACTTTTTTGGGGAAATCATTGAAAACCGGAGTACACGGAGAACAACCTCCTGACCTTCAGTTGCAGAACTTGGCGCCTAGTCAGTCTCAAAACACTTCAGTGCTCTTATTATCCACTAAGCCATGCGGAAGTACCTTCGAGCCATTAATTTATAATCAGATGTGGTTGAAAACTAGAGTACCCGGATCAATCGGCCAGAAAAAAGGAAATAAATGGCTTAAGTTTCGTACTTGTTTATAAATCTTGTATTATGGTTACTTGCTAAAATAACCTCAATGAGGCCATTGCAACAAGTACATGTATCCAATACATAGGTTTCATATTAATAATGCGCTTATTAAAAGTTTATACTGTTAAGAAATGTTGATAAGATGTAAAAATGGATTTTTTGAAAAAGGTTTTGGTTTTACGGTCCTTCTAAGCTCATTTCACCCATTTCGAGCCGATCGTAATCAGGTGGGCGAAAACCGGAATACTCGGAGAAAAACCACTGACCTTCCCTTGCAGAACTTGGCATCCCACATTTCGCCTGAGTCAGTATTGAACCACTCTAATGATTAAGAGTCAGCACTCTTACCCATTATGACACGTAGCCGTCAAAAATACATTTGTAGATAAATAAATAAATAAATAAACAAATAAATAAATAAATAAAAAAAATATGTTTTTAAGTTTTTTAGCCCGGCTGTTTTCGAAGAAAACGACGTGGTATTGTTATAGCTCTGGCGTCGTCGTCTGCGGCGTCGTCGTCGTGCAAAAACTTGGACATTTTGTCATTTCTCTGTAATTACCGAACATATTTACTTGAAACTCGAACTAGTTGTTCATTATGAAAAGGGGAACTCATACCAATAGGTGAGGTAACCCTCAAAATATTTTTGGCACAGTTATGCCCCTTTTTCGACTTAGAATTTTTGCAAAAAATCTTGGACATTTTGCAATATCTCTGTCATTACAAAGCATATTTACTTGAAACTCGGACTAGTTGTTCATTATGAAAAAGGGGAACTCATTCCAATAGATGAGGTAACCCTCAAAATATTTTTGGCACAGTTATGCCCCTTTTTCGACTTAGAATTTTTGCGTCGTTGTAGTGCAAAAACTTGGACATTTTTATATCTCTGTCATTACTGAACATATTTACTTGAAACTCGGACTAGTTGTTCATTATGAAAAAGGGAATTCATACCAATAGATGAGGTAACCCTCAAATATTTTTGGCGCAGTTATGCCCCATTTCGACTTAGAATTTTTGCAAAAACTTGGACATTTTGTAATATCTCTGTCATTACTAAACATATTTACTTGAAACTCGGACTGGTTGTTCATTATGAAAAGGGGAACTCATACCAATAGATGAGGTAACCCTCAAAATATTTTGGCACAGTTATGCCCCTTTTTCGACTTAGAATTTTTGTGTCGTTGTCGTGCAAAAACTTGGACGTTTTGTAATATCTCTGTCATTACTGAACATATTTACTTGAAACTTTGACTATTTGTTCAATATGAAAAGGGGAACTGATACCAATAGGTGAGGTAACCCTCAAAATATTTTTGGCACAGTTATGCCTCTTTTTCGACTTAGAATTTTTGTTTAACTAAACGTAACTGCAGCCGAGCGTTGGCACCCGCATAAGGTGCTCTTGTTTTATTTGCTGTAGATTGTTTCCCATAGACCAAAAAATTAAAAAGCGCAGTAGCTTCTTGTTTACTTAAGTCCATATGACTATAACTTAAGTACATCCAGTAAACAGTTATTAAAAGAATTAGCCGGGCTTTTCTTATCGCTGAATTGAGTGGTTTATCTATAGAATTTGGGCTAGAATCATGTGCTGGGTTTAGGAAACAGAGCATCCACAACCTATGTTTGCAATACATACTCTGATTCCATGAAAACGCATCACTTTTGGAGTGTTGATGTCTTCAGTTTATGGTAAAAATGACTGACTTTTTCAAATGATAAATATGGTATTGTAGCATGAGTTTGTTTGACACGAAGACCGTGTGATTTTCATGCTGTGCATGTGCGCGTGCAATATGCAAAAATTGCAAAATTTTCGTTATCACGATACTTTTGGCACTTTCTTTACTGTCATTATAAGGTCTGGATTCTCTTAGTAATCTTAAAAGGCCAGCAAACATTTCATAAGAACAAGCCAATGGGACGTCTAAGTGATGTCAATCGTCATCGTGCCTCAGTGTGGTTGAAGGTGGGCTTTCGTACCGCCAAGTTGCAGAGGGTATGGGTTGTTCGCACACTACGACTGCTCGATCTATTTCTTCAAGCCCCGATGGGCGGACATTGTTTTGAGACATTTACGCGACCGATTCAGGACGTCTGTCGAAACTGCCCAGGAGACAGTGGGAACCCATAACCTACGAGTAAGTGCCTTAACTGTGCGGCGGCGTCTTCAAGAATGCAGTATTTCTAGCCATAAGGCCTTTTGGGGGAACGTTTTGACTGCGGAACGTCGAATCAGTCGCTTTAATTGGTGTCGACAGCGTATCCGGTAGACACAACAGCGTTGGCATTGGTATACTGTTCACCGACGAGAATGTTTGATAGGCGGCGTAAAGTATGGCGTCGACGTGGGGAGCGATTTCAAGACTGTTGTGTTATACAGGTTCTCGTTGGGGTTGTGGTGGCGTTATGGTGTAGGGAGGGATCTCATGGTGCCACAAAACCCAATTCATCGTTGTTGATGGCAATTTGACGGCACGTCTGTACATCAATGAAATCTTGGAGCCTGAGGTGGTACCGTGGTGACATTACGCTTTTCCAACAGGACAATGCACGTTCTCATTCTACAAGGCTAACCATGGACTTTTTCAATCAAAATGGTGTGCAAGTTCTTCTGTGGCCTAAGTTTTCGACGGATTTAAACCAATTTAGCACATTGTGGACCAGCTCGGAAAAAATATTGGTCTACTATTTTCTCATGAGAAGTCCATATATGAAATTTTAAAACACTAGCATACATGGTTCTAAAGTTATGCGATGCACAAGAAAGGAACGCAATTAAATGGCAAGAAATTTCAAAGGACCATACCTCCATCAAAATTTCATCAAGCTTGAGATCTCGTCCTCAGTCCCAGTCAGTGTACCTAATATCAAGACTCTGACCCAAATGCTGTCAGTTTCTGGCGGAAGAATGTGCACTGTGCTGATTAACGGTTTACCTATAAGCCTGCCCAGGAAAAGTGGGAATCGGTAAACTGACCGGTTCAAAACTGACCTAAAATAGTGTTGATGGGCCATTAAGCCCCAATACAAACTAATCTAGCTCAAATACTTATTCTGTTATCTTGCTAATCTCTATGTTATTTAATTAAAAGTGAAATAAATCGAATAGGGGAGATAATTTGGAAGAAAAAAAAATGGGTCAACTTTTTTCATGAGAAATCCATATATGAAATTTCAAAACAATAACATATATGGTTATAAAGTTATAGTGTGATGTACAAACGAACGGACTAACGGACAAGTCAGAAGCAATATGCCCTCCAACATTTTAAAGTTTGGGGCATCATTATTGGAGCTAGTGCCTTGAAAGTGGGTGAAAGTGGATGAAAGTGGGTATTTGATTGGTGGTGATGAGTATATGACCTGATTAACTTTTTACTAAATTCCGAAAAATACTTTATGAGTTATGGCCCTTTGTCACTTTGGATATTGTACATTGCATGCTTTGTGATGCAGAGCATAACTTTAGAAGCGTGTATGCTGGGGTTTAGAAATTTCATATATGAATTCCTCATGGAAAAAATAGCTGACGTTTATTTTTTTTCTCATCCGGATTATTTTCCTTTCAAGAGTCATTTCCCTTTGAATTTTTTTTTTATAAAATCTTGTCAGCAAAATGTCTCAATAATTATTGGAGCTAGAGCCTTGAAAGTTGGTGAATAGATTGGTGGTGATGAGTAGATGACCTGCTCAACTTTTGACTGAATTCCGAAAAATACTTAATGAGTTATGGCCCTTCGTCACTTTGGGTAGTTGTACATTGTATGCTTTGTGATGCACAGCATAAGTTTAGAACCTTATATGCAAGAGTTTTGAAATTTCATATATGAATTCCTCATAGAAAAATAGCTGACAGATATTTTTTTCTCATCTGGATCCGGAAAACGGCGCCCCATATTCGACTCTCGACAGACGACATCAGACGACGATGACAAAGGACAACTGTCTATCCTGTAAGCTCCCCCGGAGCTTTCGACTCTGGCCAGTTAAAAATCAGAATGTTCAACACATGAAAAACAAAGCCCTGACTCGGGTCACAGGTCGAGACACCCAAGTTCTGCAACAGGAGGCCAGTTGGTTTTTCTCCGGGTACTCAGGTTTTCCCCACCTCAGATTAATGATCAGCTCAATAAGATTGAAATAATATTGAAAAGGCTGTAAAACCAAAAGCCAAAAAAAAGAAGAAAAAAACACAAATGTTAATATACTTACACAGCATAATTCAATTGTGAAAGCGGACAACAATGCCTTGGTGACATGCAAATCAACAACGGAACAAATATTGCAAGTGGAATAAGATGAATAATTCATTTGATATTCAAACCTGAACAAAGCTAACTTTTTATCATTTTACTGTTATTATTATCATTGTTTTAGTCGAACTTGTCTACACTGTTTGCATTTTTAGAAGCCAGAATATTCCCAGCTTTGGCAACGTTGTACAACGTCGATGAAACGTCGTGACTTTGCATTGCGTTGATGCGATGTTGCGCAGACATCATTTGCCGGTTGGGTTGTTAACCCTTGTTGTACCAAATAGAATCTTCCTCCTTATATATGACAGGAATCCATTTTGAAATTTAGGGATGACAGGTTGTGTTTTCTTCAAAATTTGTATGGAAAATTGCTTAACTTTTTGCAAACAGTGTAGGTCCTGATCAGATGCCGCATTCTACGGCGTCTGATCTGGGTCTTCACTGTTTGCAAATTACCCGTTTTGGGGTTTCTGGTACTCAATGGGTTAAACTTACACCAAACAAGGTTGTTTCTGTATGATGTATGATCATCAAGGTCTAAAATACTGTATCTTAATTTTAATAACATAGAGCAATTGGAACTGACATATAAAAAAAATAATAAAAAAGTGTTATATTAAGTAAAGTGGGTAAAAAACCAAAAACTGCGAAGTGTTGGGAGATATATTTTTTATAAAGAAATTAAGAAAATACGTTCACTAAAATGAAAACACTGATTCTTTTAACCAACAAGAACACTCACATACAGATAACATAGTATAAACTGTAATGCTAGGCATTGTTTATTTTACTGGGGGAGTAAAGATATCTGATACATTAACAGCTCATTATAACTCTCTGGCATGTGGTAGAGTACCAAAGGTCACCTTGCAAATTCTGCAAGCTTTGCTGGGGCTGTAGTATGGTCTGTAGAATGATAAAACTGTATTGAAAATTGTCCTATGGAGAGGTAACTCGTCGGTTTTACGTCGCCGTAAAACGAAATTTCCGACCGTAAAACCACCGATTTACCTCCCCAAATGACAATTTGGATACAGTTATCCCCTAAATGACTCGAACTCCGTTGACTTTTTTATCACGGATGAGTCAAACCGCAGACCCAATATGTAAATTGGGTCCGTGGTCAAAGTCGTGTTTGAGTCCCTCAGAAATTCTACCCATAGCTCAAGATAAGGGAAATGCGAGATAATTTGGGGAAATTGTCTTACAGTTAGTTTGGAAATACATACTGTGCGTATTCATTAGAATCGCCTCGATGAGGCGATTCTAATGAGTACACACAGAATACACTGTTTTCATTTTCAGATCAGATCACTTTTGTACTGCTCACATAATAAAATGCCGACTGTCTATTATCCTCGTCTTGCTCAAAAATATTAAAAGGCCAACTATTGATGGCATCTTGCGCATAGATATTAATATGCCAACTATTGTTCGCACCCTGCCCATAGCTATTAAAATGTCAACTATTGTTCACACCCTGCCCATAGCTATTAAAATGCCAACTATTGTTGGCATCCTGCTCATAAAAACATGTTCTTGAATTCAAATATTGGCATTTTTAATATTTATGATCGGGTGAAAGTTCATGCTCAGATGAGATGAGTACGAAGAAACGTGTCATATTGCTACGAGATCAGGCGAGCAAACAATGACGTTTTAACCCTTCCCCCCCCCCCCCCCAGCAACCCCCTCTTTCTCAACCTTGCGACTGGCGGTGAAATTGAGCATTTGAGTACCCGGACCTTCCGGAGTCTCACATGTGGCCCGAGCGAGGCGCGAACTCAAGTGATAAGACACCTAATGATTAAGAGCGTCAGCGCTCTTACCCATTTCAGCAAATTTGTTTCATGATGCAGAAATGAGTCCAAACAGTGCAGATGGACTGGAAACAGTGTAGACCCATGCACCGAGGCCCGTTACTCAGTAATGATACTTTGTGTATGAAGAAGATTTAAGTCAGCGGACAACCCATCTGAAGCGAAAAAGTTTCTGATCTGGGTCCAGCAGTTCAAACCATAGTTAGCTTAACGAGCTTGTTAGTGGTCAAAATTATATTCATTGTTTTCAGCAGAAGTATTAGTGTATATACCATTTTTATTAATTAACCCATTTTGTACAGGCAACCCCAACACGGGTACCTTGGCAAACAGTGCATGCCCAGATCAGAGGCCGCAGAACGTGGCGTCTGATCAGGGCCTACACTGTTTGCAAAACATTTTGCCAATTTCTAAATAGTTTTTGATGAAAACGCAACCTGACACCCCTAAATTTCGAAATGCTCTCCTGCCATGCATTTTTGTTTGTATTTGATTTTAACGGCCCAGTCAACACTATTTAGGTCATTTTTAGCCGATCAATTTATCTATCCACACTTTCCCTGGGTAGGCTTATACGTAAGCGGTTAACCAGTACAGGGCAGAAACTGATAATTGCCCTTCTTGGACCAGCGGAAGATCCTGCCATATATAAGAAGAAAGATTTCATTTGATACAAAAAGGGTTAAAGTTTTAACTAAATGTTAGGTCACATGTGAGACGCCAAGTTCTGCAACGGAGGGTCAGGTGGTTTTTCTCCGGGTACCCCGGTTTTCGCCAACCTCAGATTAACGATCGGCTCGATATGAGTGAAATAATCTTGAAAGGGTCGTAAAACCAAAACCAAACACAACAATAAAACTTCATGTTAATTTTCGACTGTTTGCCAATATACCAACACATGCGCCGTGTGCACTTTTACAATTAGCGTTCTGTTACACAGCACATTACGAAACACGCCCATACAAATACAGTGTAAATTTTACCGCCGAAAAAAATTAAGATGAAAAATTGCGATTTGTTTTCTTTTTTCTGCTCAAAACATAAATTGTGGGCACTCGTTAGAACCGCCTCATCGAGGCGGTTCTAACGAGTACCCACAATCTATGTTTTAGAGCATAAATAAGAAAAATAAAATTTACCCCGGTAAACCCCAGTTTTACTTTATAAAAGTGGGGTTCATAGGGTCAAAATTATATAGGCGTGTTTTCGTGATGCATTACAACGACAAGAATAGGGCGATTATTTTCGATTAATAACGGTTACCAAATCAGTGATGGTCACGTGGACATCAACACTCAAAAGCTTTTGTGCACTATAGTAACTTTGGATTCGACCGAAATATTAGCGAAAAATCACCGGATCGGCCTGTGCATCAAGCCAGCTTACACGTGTTTTCATTGTTCACATTTAAAAAAAAAAATGACAACCTATGCGAATCGCATGTGAAGACTCTGATCAGACTGAGCGAATGCAAGGTCTGGTCCGAGTCTTCGCTGGTCGTGCAGAAATGATGTTTGTTTTTCGTTGTTTTTTTGTTGTTGTTTTTTTTGGTGTTTTTTTGTCTTTTCAGTGCCTATCATTTTCCAGGAGTTGAGGACAGGCTTTTGAACTGCTCGATAACATCATAGTAATAGATCTGAAACCCTTGAGGGTCGGAAGAAAAACAATATAACACCTATAAAATACTACTTGATTCCCAATTAATTGCACGGGGATAACGAAATATGGTCATAAAAAAGACTTCTCCTGCAGTCTAATGAAAAATATTCGTTTACAACTTTTACTTTCATATTCTGATGCCTATAAACATTTCAAAGTAGAAGTACAACAAAGATCAGGATTTGATACAATTAACTTACTCCACCCATCAAAGACACCAAGGGGAAAGAAATACAAACATTAAGCGACCAGACCATAATGGAAACCTAAACAAAGGAAGGCCATAAGGACAGTTACTTTCCCACAAAATGGCCATATGGCCATCCAAAATTAAAAGACACAAGTGATACACTCAGTAAGTAACAAACCCTGCCTATAGCTATTAAAAACCTGAAGTCCGGAACAGATGCAGTGAACTCTGAACCCTGCATATCAACCCTGAAGTCCGGAACCGATACAGTGAAATTCTGCTATTAAGACCACCTGAAATTAAGACTAATTCTGCTTCAGAAAGTTTATTTAGGAGATTGATGCTATTCTTTCGTCATGTTTTCTACATACAATGTCCTCTGGTCAGGGACCACCTTTGGGACTGTTCAAAAGTGGTCTCAAAGACCACTTTTGAACAGTCCCAAAGTTGGTCTTAATATAGGAATTTTACTGCACCTGTTCAAATAGGGTAGATCCAGATGACCGTCTCATTAGGGCCTACACTGTTCCTGAAGGTTTAAATGATTTGACTAAACTCCTTATTTATAAAAAATGGAAGTTTCACTGAAAGCGCTATTGAACATTGCAAACTTACCCATCTAGCACAAAATAACGTGCAAACGTCGGGTCGACAGCGATACGACGTTAACACGTCGTATCGCTGTCGGTCCGACGTTTGCCCGACATTCTTTGCTGATTATGGCCCCCGCCCATCGGGGCTTGAAGATATAGATTGGGCTGCATGATGTTTCCACGCAGAGTACTGGTAAACCGCTTACAGGATCTAAGCCAGCACAGGCAAAGCAGTCCGAGTTGGTCCGTCCATGCTTATAAACCCTATTGGTTTCATTGGGCGACAGGGCTTGAGATGTCATTTCATCTCATGTCGGGTAAAAGCCCCACTAAACATTGGAAGCAACGTCTCCAAAATGACCTATACAGTGTTGACGGGAACGTTAAACCTCAAATCAAACAAAGAAATCTTCGCTGACTAGATTAGGAGTGGAAGTGACAAAGTAGCTATTATGCTAAGTAGCCTACGGGATGAGGCTGTCGGCCTAATATCGGTGGCTCAGTCGAATGCGCGTGAAACTTGTGATCAGGAGGTCGCGGAAAAGTAGGTCCTTTCGAGTCAGAAGCGTACTACTCCAATTGGCTCGGTGCCTATGAAAACGAAGGGTCAATTTCACTTTTCGTATCCAAAACATACATCCCTGTCTCTTAACGCAGGCTTTCCTCGGGGATTTCAGTCTGTGCCTTACTCTTCTATCAATGACGCAATCTTAGTGATGCAATATCATTTTAGCGACTCCAAAATGACCTAAATTGTGTTGACGGGGACGTTAAACCTCAATTCAAACAAATTTCTTTTTAATAAAGTTTGATGCTGGGAGCTTGATGGCAAAAACGGACATCGAATCGGCATTTCGTATGATCTCGCCCGCAAAATCCGAATATCGTTTGTATGGGTTTTTATTAATTGATTATCCTATATTACACAATGTCAATCAATATTAAAAAATCATAAATCATAAATCATGTTTTTAATTGTGTCAATTAATAAAATTGTCATTAATCAAGTAATTTTGTATTGACCCAGTTACAGGTCCTCGGTCAGCTGTATTGGCCTCGGCCTTCGGCCTCGTGCCAATACAGCAGACCTCGGACCTGTACCTGGGCCAATATGAAATTACTTGATTAATAACATTATAGTACAGCTCTGGAATGTATTCCACACAATAAAGGAAAATGCAGAGTGGTGGTGCATATACATTATGATTTCTTGTTTCTCGTCCCAACTCGTCTGAAGCTTGCAATGAATTTGAGCAATTTCAAGGATATCTGTGCCATGATAGCCGTACCTTTGTCTGCAGAAAAAAGAAACATTTGCACCGTCAAATATTATGAAGTTTATGGGCATAACTCTAGACCCGAACCGGGTTGAAGACCGATGAAAAGATTGTCAAAAAGCGCCGGCTTTTACTCGAGTTTCAGGATTGAAAGTCCTGCACGTAAAAGAAGCTTCTCTCCTTACTGGATCTGTTGAACTTCGCGAGTACAGTGATACAACCAGACAGAGCTTTCCTGCGAAGACTTACAAATCTTACCATAGGTGTAGCGGAATCGCATCATTTTATGAATATAAATAAAGAGGCACGACTGGACATTGCAGTTTGGCTGAAGTTTTTAAAGAACTTCAAAGGGAAAACGTTTTTCTTATACGATAAGCAAATTAGTATTCTAACACAGCGCGCCTATATAGTCAGTGGAAAACAACTGTGTTTTATTCTGCAACAAATCACCGCTCAGAAGAGCGTGACGAGTGACGTCATTAAAACTGCAAAGTTATGACGTCACTAGTCGATTTCCTTGACGTTGGACGGTGTAGCGTCATTTTCTCGCATCGACAACGTTAGAAAAGGATGTAAATGCATGTGTTTCAGTCGATACTTTTAGCGGGATTTCTTCTAACAATGGCGGAAAGTTGTGAGAATTTGGAGGAAACAACAGCATTATTGCCGAGTTTCAGCGTGTAAGAACCGAAATAGATCAGCTCTAGCTAGTGATTTGTTAGGTAATAAATCACAGTTTGTCGGTCAGTTGTAAGTAGACAAATCACGCGCGCTACGCGCTCGTGATTTGTCTACTTTACAACTGACCTCCAAACTGTGATTTATTACTCAACAAATCACAGCTAGAGCTGATCTATTTCTTAAATAAAGCACTTCAATTGTTTACAGACGCATCTGGTTCTTTAGGCTATGGGCATTTTTCAGAATCAATTGTTTTTCGGTCGGTGTTCAAATCAATAGCGAAAAGCTAATATTACATTTCTGGAGTTGTGTTTATTTGTTGTTGTTTTTTCTTGAAGTTGGGGTCACCTTTGGAGAAATGATTTTTAATGTTCAGTACAGACAATGAAGGTCTTGCAGCAGTTACTAACAACCAGTCTGTGTTGAGCCCAATATTTATTTATTTTTTTTTTTTTTTTGGGGGGGGGGGGGGGTGGCGTTGTTGTTTCTTAGAAATAACATATTGTTTAAGGCAAGTCATATTTCAGGCAGTTTCAATGGTAAAGCTGATGTTCTGTCTCGTTTACCGACAGCGAACTCCATCCAGCGATGCACTTCGAATGCGCATTCCAGAAAGATTACAACCGAACACTTATTACAAGGCATTAATATTTTGTTGGATGCGTCCCTCGCTGAGTCGGAAATTACAGGCGGGCGTGACATGTATTTAATGAGGTCTAAAAATAGCCGTGTTTCCGTTAAGCCGACCGACCCTGCTTCAGATCTCCCCCACCCAGACTCTACTATTTTTATCAGTAAAAGAACAAAATAAAAATTAAAACACCGACCCTACCATTCCCAGTTTCAGACCCTACCCAGTGTCGTCTTTACATTTTCGCTTAACAATTTTGGGTTTCAAGTACATTTTTTAAGATTTTGGCATTTAGTACCTTCCAAAATACAGAGCTGACTTTTTGAGGATCTAAATGAATTATGATATACAGTGCAAATCTCAACATGACATTTTTATTAACAAAACTCATGTACAAAAACAAAAACACATAAAAAATACAGGCCCGACCCTGTTTTTTTTTTTTTTTTTCGGGAGAAAAAATAAAATAATAACAAATGTTTCTCCTACCTACCGACCAATTTTTTTTCAGCATTTTAGCGGAAACACAGCTATTTTGTTACGCCTGATTTTCCTTCGTCTCCTTCGCCCACAGCTCCCATCGGAAAGAAACACAGACATGAAATGACTAGACAATAATGGAAACATCCATAGCAGAAAGCCAGAAAGCCACAAGGACAGTTAGTTTCACATAAAATGGCCAATTGGCTATCCAAAACAAAGAAAAGCGATACACACACTCAAAGACAGACTTTAGAAAATAAACTGCGACAGAAGAATCGCATTGGAACGGTGAGAGAAAAGAATTTCACTAAGGAGGGGATGGGGCTTAAATATATTTTACGCGGCCACAATCTTCCCCTTACTTCCGTCGCGATTTAGACAAACAATTCGAAGCAATTCGTTCGTTCCGCATAAAGGCCTCCTAACTCATCAGTGTAAATCGAGTTTACGTGGCCGCAACCCCCGCCCTTACTTCTGCCGCGATTTAGACAAATTTGTTCGGTCCGCATGAAGGCCTCCTAACTCATCAGTGCAACATCTCCGTGAACACAAACATCAAACAACCGCAGAGATGAAACAACGGTGAGGACTCGACAGCAAGAAACCACTGAAATGCTGGAGCAAAAGAAGACCAACAGTTAGACTCCGATGTAATTGCTTACAAGTCCGTGTAATGAACACCCCTCTAAACTCCACTTTATATAGAGAAACTGGGGTTTACAGGGGAAAACATTTTTTTCTTATTTCTGTTCCAAGATGTAGGTTGAAAGTACTCGTTAGAACCGCCTCAATGAGGCGGTTCTAACGAGCACCCACAACCTATGTTTGGAGTACATGTACAAATAAGAAGTCACCATTTTGGAGATATGAAAGAATGCCCTATGTCGCACGGATGTGTTATCGTAATGTACCTCAAGGGCTTCCCTGTACGCCTGCGTGCAGCAAAGGCTCACCCCCCCCCCCCCCGCCTATCGGGGCTTGAAGTAATAGATGGGCTGCATGCTGCTTCCACGCAGAGCTGAAACCGATCGCACACGAGTATTGGTAAACAGCTTAGAGGATCTAAGCCTGTCCAGGCAAAGCGGTGCGAGTTAGACCGCCCATGCTTATAAACCCTATCGGTTCCATTGGGCGACAGGGCTTGAGATGTCATTTCATCTCAATGTCGGGTAAAAGTCCCACAAAATTGGAAGCAATGTCTCCAAAAAATAACCTATACAGTGTTAACGGGGACGTTAAACCTCAAATCAAACAAAAGCAGCAAAGGCACTAGCAAGATAGCGCCCACGCGCACTCACCTGAACTTTTGCCGCTCGCCTCCTTTTCTCAAGGGCTTCTTCAATTCTAGAAAAAATGCCAGACATTCATGTCTAGAATTGTTTTTTACGTCCCCATCAGCACTATTTAGGTCATATTGAAGACTTTGCTTCCGATTTTGTGGGACTTTTACTCGCCATTGAAACGAAATGACATCTCAAGCCCTACCGCCTAAAGGAACCGCTAAGGTGTAAGGAGCGGCCCGACTCGCACCACTTTTCCTGGACAGACTTAGACCCGTTCTAAGTAATTAACCAGTTCGGCCAGTTTCAGCTCTGCGTGGAAGCACCATGCAGCCAAGCCCCGATGGGCGGGACATCATATATATGTTATAAATTGTTTTTCTTTTCTTTTTCTTTTTTTTTCTTAATGACTATTTTGAACCCGTTTTAGCATTTTTTCATCCTTCGAAGTGACCCATTTCGCGGGAAAATTTTCTGAAGGATCATGTGCAGATAGTCAAAGAACTGCGCAGTCTGATCAGTGCCTTCAGTGACCGCAAGCGCCGTCGTGACGCATAATAGCACCAAGCCGACCAGAGAAGATTCTGACTGGTCCAACGCTGAATTACGTAAAGGTATTTTATCCTCTGTCGTGGCTTTGTTATTTTACTGGTCCCTTGAAAATTCATTCTAACACAGCGCGTCCTATATTTGCAATGCAAAATAACTGTGTTTTATTCTGCAACAAATCTCAGCTCGGAAGAGCGTGACGTGTGACGTCATTAAAAACTGAAAATTTATGACGTCACTAGTCGATTTACTTGACGTTAGACGGTGTAACGTCATTTTCTCGCATCGAAAACGTTAGAAAAGGATATAAATGCATGTGTTTCAGTCGATAATTTTAGCGGGATTTCTTCTAACAATGGCGAAAAGTTGTGAGATTTTGAAGGAAACAACAACATTATTGCCGATTTTCAGCGTGTTAGAATCGAAATAGATCAGCTCTACCCAGTGATTTGTTGGGTAATAAATCACAGTTTGTCGGTCAGTTGTAAGTAGACAAATCACGCGCGCTACGCGCTCGTGATTTGTCTACTTTACAACTGACCTCCAAACTGTGATTTATTACACAACAAATCACAGTTAGAGCTGATCTATTTCTTAAACAAGAATGGTTAAAATAATCAAGGTTTTTTAATCTGTTTATACAGTCTTACGACAGGAAAATCATAGCAAAGGAAAGAAGCATTTCTGAGAAAATCCCTGCCTGCGGCGGGATTCGAACACCGGGCCGCTCAGGAAAAAGTTCAATAGCCAAAAGACAGTTGTCAGAGATTTTTTAAAAGCCTACAAGCTATGAGTGAGTACACTGCCAATGTAGATAACTGAAGGTATGTTTGTTTGTTTGATTTGTAGTTTAACGTCCCCGTCAACTCTGTAAAGGTCATTCTTGGCAGGCTTAGATCCTCTAAGCGGTTTACTAGTACTCGTGTGCGGGTCGGTTTCAGCTTGCAGCCTTTCTATTTCTTCAAGGCCCGATGGGCGGGGCCGAACTGAAGGTATGAGATGAGGGGCGTAACGATCCTGTTCATCATTTATTAATACATGAAACCATTTTGGTAAAGTCTAGCACGATCCTCCGGACGAGCCCAAATCTTGCGACATGAAAGTCCATAACTCTCACACACACAATGCTACATGAAAATGGGTCAATGTGTGTGTTTTGTAACTGAGCCGACACATAAAAAAGACACTTAGCAATATCCGGTCTGTGTTCAAGTCTTTACTTCCGAATACTTGACTTCCGTATACGCATGGGTAGCCATCTAACATGAATACCCAAGACATTGATACCGTAAAATCCTAAAATTTCGGACATCTTGAAGACTTGCTGAAATACGCCTAAAATTTTAGCTTTGTTTCATGATCCAGCAATGAGCCCAAAAGGTGTAAACAGAATGGCAAACAGTGTAGACCCTGATCATACTGCGTCCCTCCTTCAGAACCCCCTTAAACCCTACTGTTATATAGTGAAACTGGGGTAGACATTATTTGTCTTATTTCAGCCCGAAACATTGATTTTTGGGTACTTGCCGAGGCGGTTCCATAGAATTCCCACAATCTATTTTTTGAGCAGAGATATGAAAAAATATTAGACTATTTTTTATCAAAAGATTTCATTTTTTATTTGGAAAACTTTTCAACAAATTTGTATAGGCGTGTTTTCGCAATGATGAAGCATCCACAGTTTCATGAATCATGATCCAGCAAGGAGTCCAAAAGGAGTTAACGGAATAGCAAACAGTGTAGATCTGATCATACTGCTCTTTCAGGACCACTTAAATCCCACTCTAATTTTGTGAACTGGGGTATAAATTATTTTTCGTATTTCTGCTCTAAACATAGATTTTTGGGCACTTGCGAGGCGGTCCTATAGAGTTCCCACAACCTATTTTTGAGCAGAGATATGAAAAATGAGCCAACGCATGACAAAAATCAAAGTCCTGAGCGACCAGCGAAGACTCAGATCAGCCTGTGCATTCGCGCACTTTGATCAGAGTCTTCGCTGATCTCATGTACCTACTATAAGCTAATATCTATGCAAAGGGGCATTAGCCATAAGGTCTTGTCATAGTGAAGTGGGTGTGGCAGGTTGATTTGAGTCCGTGCTGGTCACACCGGTCTTATTGTATGCTTTGTTATGCGCCGGCTAAAATATTATTTTTATCAAGAAAAAAAATATATTTTTCTGTGGTAAAATTTTCATCACATTTGTATAGGCGTGTTTTCGCATGAAGAATCACCCACAAACACTCGCCCCATCAGCACTTTCAGTGCTTTGATTTGGTGTCGCTAGGCATATAAAAATTGATGCAGCGGGTTCGAATCTCACCACAGGCGGGATTTTTTCTAGCTTTTTCCTTTGTTAAGACTTTCATGTCGTAAGTTGGGGGCTCGTCCTGGATCGGACTCTAATTCGCCAAAAAACAAAACAAAACAAAAAATAAATAAATAAATAAATAAAAATGGCTTCGCGTCAACATAAATGATGACTTCCTTAATTGGGCCCCGTTAAGCGATTTTGGTACTTATCGCATATGCGAGCAGCGAAGGTTCAGGCGAGCCTGCGCATCCGCGCAGTCTCGCCAGAACCTTCGCTGCTCGCTCATACAAGCGGTGAATCAAGAGGAACCTTCAGACAGAAAGCCATATCCTTGCCCCCCCCCCCCCCCCCCCCCCCCCCCCCCTGAATGGCTGGGAATGCGCAGTTAAAATGTGTCATGACGGAATGCCCGAAGACACAAATTCGCTTGACGGGGCTCGTTTGAAGAGGATGTGTGTATCTATCTTGGTAGATTATGCATAGCTTATACTCGTAGGTTTATAACCACACTCTGAGAACTGTTGCCAGGGAGTCGACTATTTGGCTCAGTGGTGAGAGAATTGACTTTCATCCGAGCGGCTGGGTTGGTTTCCCACCGTGAGCGGGTATATTTTTCTGCCTACTGCTTCTTTGGAAATGAACTCGTTCAAATCTAAATTATCCTTTTATGAAATCGTTTTACTGGCTTGGTCCAGCGCAACCCGGGGACCCACAGGTTGGTGTCACTATATGCGCCATATCATAAGGAACAAGAATATATGTAGATGGGGGGGGGGGGGGTGGTATCTAAATGGTTTCTGAGATATTAGGCCTTTAATGAAGTGGATGGGTGTTGCATGGCCCCGGCGCACCCCGAAGACCCCCATGGTGTCGTCGCTGAATACCTCCTTTCATAAGGAACAAGAATATATAAATATTATGGTTTAGGGTGGAGATATGGAAGGTTTTTGAGATATAAGGCCTTTAATGAAGTGGAGGGGTGGGGCATGGCCCCGGTGCACCCAGGAAACCCTTTGAAACCCTCTTGCAAATCTTCATATTGATATCTATCATACCCCACAAACTTCAGAAAAAGAATCCTTCGAGCGGTTACTGAGAACTCGTCCGGACAAAATTTGGGTGTTTTCTTTTTTGCCTGCCCCCATGGGGGCGTTTTCGGTCCGCGGGATTGAATTTTGAAACACTCTGGCACAACTTTGTATCCATATCTATCATATCCCAAAATTTCATAACAATCCGTCAAGTGGCTACTGAGAACTCGTCCGGACAATATTTGGGAGGAAAGAAAAAGAAGTAGAATAATAATAATGGGAAGAAGAAGAAGAAGAAGAAGAAGAAGAAGAAGAAGAAGAAGAAGAAGAAGAAGAAGAAACGAAGCATAACAAATAATAAACCACAACAGAAGAACCGTCCTGGAACAGTCAGCAAAACCAAAATATTTCACTGGGGTGGGGGTGGGGGTTGGGTGGGGTGTGTGTGTGTGGGGGGGGGGTTTAATCGATTTTACATGGCCATACTTCTCGCCATTGGTTCTGTTGTGGTCTAGACAAATAATTGGTTCAGTCCGCCGGCAATGGAGGCTAAGCCATCGATGCTACATCTCCGAGAACGTAATTATCAAAAGAACTACAGAGATGAAACAGGGTGAGGACAGAACGATGTGGCCAGGGACGCACCCCTTTGTATCCGCAGGCATCCGCACACGCGAAAAAGTGTGCGGATCAGTTACGTATCTTACGTATCCTGTGGATGAGTTTACGTATCTAACGTATGAGTGAAGGTACTTTACGTATGGAACCGCCCCGATAGCTCAGTTGGTAGAGTGTCCGCTCCGGGGAACGGGAGGTCACGGGTTCGATCGCGGGCCGCGACATACAAAGTCATTAAATGGTACTAGCTGCTCCTCGCTTGGCACTCAGATTTTACGGGGTAGAGCTAGAACTGGTCGACCCACCGTCAGGCCTGATAATGTGACTGGGTGTGGTATCATGTAATGTGTCTGGGACATGATAATTCAGTGAGGCAGCTCTATAAAAGTGAGCATTGAGCTCCCTGTCGCAACCAGACACCGTCGTGATATAATTGAAAGCGACGTTAAAACCCCGAATACACACACACACACACACACCCACACACACACACTTTACGTATGGATAACGTATATTCTGCGGATGCTTACGTATATTTCATCCGCAGCAAGATTTTGAGATTTTCAAAATTCCCGCTGCGATCTGCGTATGTCTGCGAATTGCGGATTGGGATACGAGGATGGATACGGATGCTTACGGGTGATACGGATCCTTGCGGATGCTCCGGATTTTTATCCGTAAGCAGCCGCAGCTGCCGTAAGTGGCCGTGTTACTGTACCATAATGCTTCGAGTATGTCTAAATTTTCTTGCAACAATAACCAATTAGCCTTTTCAAAATCATCTAAGGAAACAAAATTTGTATTCACACGTATTATCATATTGTATAAATCATCCCTTTCTCTGCTGTACAGAGACATTTGGTTAAGAAATGGAACTCATTCTCGATAGCATTCATATTACAAAAATTTACAAATTCGTTCTTCTCTTGGAATTTTCCCCTTTTGAATCCCGGTTTCAATTAAAAGGGTGTGTGCACTAACTCGTAACTTACAATTTGCTTTTCTCAAATGAAATTTCCTAATTCTAAATACATATCTTTGCCAAATTCATGCTTGATATTAAAATATGTGTAACTTACCCTTTCTTAATTTATTGAGTTTTTCACTTTGCCAAAACGATCTGAACCCTTTTATTAAATTCGCTTTTATAACATTAACTAGCTGATGTTCACTAAAGTTTCTACGTGAACAAAATACCTTCAGAACCAGTGCTTCAGCTGAAGTGCACGACCCGCCGGATGCTTTTAGCTTTATGAGTGTCACCATATAGGGTATGGCGGCCATTTTGGTCATGTGACCTGGACCTAAAACGGTTCCCCCAATAAATGCGCCTTATCGTAAGGAGCAAAAATATATCTGACTGTACTTTAGTACTGTATTCTGAATCGTTTGCAGGATAAAATGCATTCTCACTTTTCCAATACAAAAGCATATGTGTCAAAGTTTGACCTAGGCACAAAGAAGGTCAAGGTCAACCCAGGGTCACCATTTTAGCAATTTGTGATGGGCGTACGTCCCAGATGCTATTTATCAAGTTTCGTGGAAATCTGCCCAGTGGTTCTGGAGAAGACTATTTTTGAAGGGTTTTTACCATATATGGCTTGGTGGCCATTTTGGTCATGTGACCTGGACCCCATTAGCAAATTTTGGTTTCTCCCATCCCATAGAGGCTCCGTATTAAATTTGACTTCAATCGGCCCAACGGTTTCCGAGGAGAAGCAGTTCGAAAATTTTCACATTTTTCGCCTCGGCGAGGCTATACTAAATGGAATGTAATATTTCGCAAGTTCATTGGTTTGATCTCATTGATATCTATTAGTATGCCAAAAATTGTTTAAATATTCCAAGCGGTTAAGTCACTAACACCAATTTTCACAAACGGGTTACGGACGGACAGACAGACAGACCATATATGGCTTGGCGGCCATTTTGGTCGTGTGACCTGGACCCCATGAGCAAATTTTGGTTTCCCCCATCCCATAGAGGCTCCATATGAAATTTGACTTCAATCGGCCCAACGGTTACCGAGGAGAAGCAGTTCGAAAATTTTCACATTTTTCGCCTCGGCGAGGCTATACTAAATGAAATGTAATATTTCGCAAGTTCATTGGTTAGATCTCATTGATATCTATCAGTACGCCAAAATTGTTTAAATATTCCAAGCGGTTAAGTCACTATCACCAATTTTCACAAACGGGTTACGGACGGACAGACAGAATGACAGACTGACAGAATGACACGGTGATTTTAGGGCACTCTTAGAAATCAACCGACTTCGGTCGGTCGCTTTTTCTGCGGGTCGTGCAATATATGCTGCTGCTGAATACCACGTTTGAAAACCTCTACAGCAACACCTTAGCTAACATGTATGCCTCTTCAAGTAAACTATCCTTGATGTTTAACAATTGATATAATATTGGAAAAATACATGTAATGGGGTATCGGCCTGTTTCTGATAGATTTGTTTGTTTGATTTGAGGTTTAACGTCCTCGTCAACACTGTAAAGGTCATTTTGGAGACGTTGCTTCCAATTTTGTGGGACTTTTACCCGACATTGAAATGAAATGACATCTCAAGGCCCGTCGCCCAATGAAACCAATAGGGTTTATAAGCATGGACGGGCCGACTCGCACCGCTTTGCCTGGGCAGGCTTAGATCCTCTAAGCTGTTTACCAGTACTCGTGAGCGGGTCGGTTTAAGGTCTGCGTGGAAGCATCATGCAGCTCATATATTTCGTCAAGCCTCGATGGGCGGGGGCCGCTGTTTCTGATAGAACAGCGAGGTTTGAAGCATGTTTGTTTACCCATAAAATATATTTTAGGTAAAGGACTTGTGATTTATTGGCTATATTGTTCTTATATATCTCATCCATTAAAAATGTACATGTATTATCCTTTTGCACGCTGCACTGTTTGTTTTAGAAACTCCCCAAATTTCAGCACAATACTTGGAGGCTCTAAGCCTGCCTAGGCAAAGCGGTGCGAGTCGGCCCGTCAATGCTTATAAACCTTATCGGTTTCACAATGTCGGGTAAAAGTCCCACAAAATTAGAAGCAACGTCTCCAAAATGACTTTTACAGTGTTGACGGGGACGTTAAACCTCAAATCAAACAAAACAAATCATCTCTCAAGATCGTTTAGCGACAAAGCAAACCCTAGACACGAAACAGTTTTATTGCTTGCAATACTAAACATTGATGATAACTTGTGGCCAATTCCATTGTGTTGAAAGACAATAAAATATGGTTAATCTAATTTTGAATCACAACTGAATATTCTGAAACAGAAGACTTAATAGAAATAGATCCATATGTTAAAATAACGGAATGTCGCAAGGTTGACAATTTTTGAAATATAAGTAAACAGAGTCTTTCTGCTGAAAAAGGTGGTCAACTCTTTAAGGAATGAAATTTGCTTAGAAGAGATGGTAGAGAACATGAAAGAAAAAGACAGAGGAGAAAGAGGAAAAGAAGTATAGAAACACATTTCGCAAACACGCCTATACGAAAACATTGCCACCTTTATCGCCAAAAAAAAAAATGAAAATTTTAAGATGTAAAATTGTGATATTTTTCTTATTTCATCTCAAAATATAGATTGTGGGCACTCGTTAGAACCGCCTCATCGAGGCGGTTCTAACGAGTACCCACAATCTATATTTCAGAGCAGAAATGAGAAAAATAAGGTATACCCCCGGAAACCCCAGTTTAACTATATAAAAGTAGGGTTCAAGGGGGTCAAAATTACTTAGGTGTGTTATCGTGATAAATTTTAAGATGTAAAATTGTGATATTTTTCTTATTTCTGCTCAAAATATAGATTGTGGGCACTCGTTAGAACCGCCACATCGAGGCGGTTCTAACGAGTACCCACAATCTATATTTTAGAGCAGACTGAATGAGAAAAATAAGGTATACCCCCGGAAACCCCAGTTTTACTATATAAAAGTAGGGTTCAAGAGGGTCAAAATTATTTAGGTGTGTTATCGTGATGAAAAGAAATAACAACATTCCCGTTCTACCATTACCTGCTGCAAGCCAATATCAGATGGACGTCCCAGTGACGCAAGATACACGTCACCTTTGACACACCCAGCCACCCGTATCTACAGTCGAACTTCGATGGCTCGAACCCCTTTGGGACCATGAAAATTTGTTCGAGACAGGGGATGTTCGAGCCACAGATATAACTTCCAGGAGGCATAACGAGATACTTTTGGACATATTTTCGGTGTTCTATAATGACAATGTATGCTGTACGTTCTCATTAGAATCGCCTCGATAGAATCGCCTCATCGAGGCGATTCTAATGAGTACACACAGCATACATTTGCAAGATAAAAGAATAAAATCTCCTTAGTTATCCCCCACTATTTCTTATGTTGAGGATTTCGCTAGGGGCTCAAGAATGGGTTCGACACATCCATAGTAAACGAGCCATCAGTGTTCGAGCCATCGAAGTTCTACTGTAACAACATTCCCATTCTACCATTACCTGCTGCAAGCCAATATCAGATGGACGTCCCAGTGACGCAAGATACACGACACCTTTGATACACCCAGCCACCCGTATCTACAGTCGAACTTCGATGGCTCGAACCCCTTTGGGACCATAAAAATTTCTTCGAGACAGGGGATGTTCGAGCCACTAAAATAACTTCCAGGTGGCATAACGAGATACTTTTGGACATATTTTCGGTGTTCTATAATAAAAAGGTATGCTGTGTGTACTCATTAGAATCGCCTCATCGAGGCGATTCTAATGAGTACACACAGCATACATTTGCAAGATAAAAGAATAAAATCTCCTTAGTTATCCCCCACTATTTCTTATGTAGAGGATTTCGCTAGGGGCTCAAGAATGGGTTCGACACATCCATAGTAAACGAGCCATCAGTGTTCGAGCCATCGAAGTTCTACTGTAACAACATTCCCATTCTACCATTACCTGCTGCAAGCCAATATCAGATGGACGTCCCAGTGACGCAAGATACACGACACCTTTGATACACCCAGCCACCCGTATCTACAGTCGAACTTCGATGGCTCGAACCCCTTTGGGACCATGAACATTTGTTCGAGACAGGGGATGTTCGAGCCACTGAGATAACTTCCAGGAGGCATAACGAGATACTTTTGGACATATTTTCGGTGTTCTATAATGACAATGTAGGCCGTGTGTACTCGTTAGAATCGCCTCATCGAGGCGATTCTAATGAGTACACACAGCATACATTTGCAAGATAAAAGACGAAAATCTCCTTAATTATCTCGCACCAATTCGTATGTAGAGAACTTCCCTAAGGGCTCAAGAATGGGTTCGACTCAGCCATGGTAAACGAGCCATCGGTGTTCGAGCCATCGAAGTTCTACTGTATATTTAAAAAAAAAAAAAAAAAAAAAAAAACAGGAGATTATCCTTAAACTGATGCAGTCGAGTTTGCTATATGTCATGAAAACTAGCCATACGAATTTCACACCCATGCGAAACAATGCTTTGATGAAAAGTTGCGATGCTATCCTATTTCTGCCATTAACATAGATTGTGGGTGCTAGTTAGAACTCCCTTATTCCAGCACTATGTGCAAATCTGATTCAAGTTACTAATCAGCGCGGTACTTCAGGCTGGAGTGTGAAGTACATATAATACATCTATGAAGGATGCCTTAAAAACACACATACACACATGCACACGACCGGCCCCGATAGCTCAGTTGGTAGAGTGTCCGCTCCGGGGAACGGGAGGTCTCGGGTTCGATCCCGGGCCGCGACATACCAAAGTCGTTAAAAATGGTACTAGCTGCTCCTCGTTTGGCACTCAGATTTACGGGGTAGAGCTAGGACTGGTCGATCCAGTGTCAGGATAATGTGACTGGGTGTGGCATCATGTAATGTGTCTGGGACATGATACTTCAGTGAGGCAGCACTATAAACGTGAGCATTGAGCTCCCTGTCGCAACCAGACACCGTCGTGATATGAATGAAAAATCGTTGAAAGCGACGTTAAACCCGAATTCACACACACACAAACACACACACACACACATGCACGCACCCACGTATGCATGCACATCAGAAACCAGACTAGGTTCATTCGCAATGCCTCATCAGTGCCGACTCTCCTAATTATTTTCACATCACGACAATACACCTATATTGGAGCGCTGAGGTACAGTGGTAAAGCATCCGATTTGAGATCGAGAGGTAGCCGGTTCGATCCCCGCAAGCGCCACGTGTTGTTCCCTTGAGCAAGAAACTTCATCCACCTTGCTTAGTACTGGTTCCTTCCAGGAAAAGAGGGCCACATGGAAGAGTAGTACTAGTACTTAATGTGTTGCCCTCTATAAATAAGGTCGATTACTATTATATTTATTATTATTATTATTATTATTATTATTATTATTATTATTATATAATTCTGATCGCCTTGAACCCGACTTTTTTTAATAGGAATTGTACTGTATATTTAAAAAAGTAGAAACTAATGAACAGTCGAGTGAAAACTATCCATACGAATTTCACATCCATGTGTGTGTGTGTGAATTCGGGTTTAACGTCGCTTTCAACAATTTTTCAGTCATACCACGACGGTGTCTGGTTGCGACAGGGAGCTCAATGCTCACTTTCATAGTGCTGCCTCACTGAAGTATCATGTCCCAGACACATTACATGATACCACACCCAGTCACATTATCCTGACACTGGGTCGACCAGTCCTAGCTCTTCCCCGTAAATCTGAGTGCCAAGCGAGGAGCAGCTAGTACCATTTTTAACGACTTTGGTATGTCGCGGCCTGGGATCGAACCCGTGACCTCCCGTTCCCCGGAGCGGACACTCTACCAACTGAGCTATCGGGGCCGGTAATTTCACATCCATACGAAATAATGTAAAACCGGGGTTTACCTTCTTTTATTTCTAATTTCTGTTCTAAATATAGATTATGGGTAGTCATTAGAACCGCATCGGGGAGGAGGTTCAAACGTGTACCAACAATCTATATTTTGAGCAGAAATAAGAAAAATATCACCATTTTTCATTTTAAAATCTTCGTTTTTTCGGCGGTAAAATTTACAATGTATTTGTATAGGCGTGTTTTCGAAATGAGCCCACAGTGGCCTCCGCCCAACTGGGCTTGAAGAAATAGATGGCCTGCATGATGCTTCCAAGCAGAGCTGAAACCGACCGCACACGAGTACTGGTAAACCGCTTAGAGGATCTATGCCGGCCCAGGCAAAACGGTGCGAGTCCATGCATACAAACCCTATTAGTTTAATTGGGCAGCAGGGACTGAGATGTCATTTCATCTCAATACCGGGTAAAAGTCCCACAAAATTGGAAGCAACGTCTAAAAAATAACCTAAACACTGTTGACAGGGACGTTAAACCTCAAATCAAACAAACAAGGTTCCAAAGGAAATAAAAAAACATGAGTTGCGCTATAAGCCTAAGGGAGGCTATAAGAACCTTCCATGTTAATAAGTCCGTGTCATGAACACCCATGTAAATCCCACTTTAATTGGTTTACAGTTGGGCCCCGTCAAGCGATTTTGGTACTTATCGCCTATGCGAGCAGCGAAGGTTCAGGCGAGCCTGCGCATTCGCGCAGTCTCGCCAGAACCGTCGCTGCTCGCTCATACAACCAGTGAATCAAGAGGATTCTTCAGACAGAAAGCCATATCCCTGGCCCCTCTGAATGGCTGGGCATGCGCAGTTAAAATTTGTCATGACGGAATGCTCGAAGACACAAATTCGCTTGGCGGGGCTCAGTTGTTTGCATCATTTCCCTCATTTTGCTCAAAACATAGGTTGTATGTACATACGATATGTTTATTGACAAGAAAGAAAGTAAAATAATTCATCCGAAAAATGTTCTAGAGATATACAGTCGAACTTCGATGGCTCGAACCCCTTTGGGACCATGGAAATTTGTTCGAGACAGGGGATGTTCGAGCGTCTGAGATTACTTCCAGGAGGCATAACGAGATACTTATGGACATATTTTCGGTGTTCTGTAATGAAAATGTATGCTGTGTGTACTCATTAGAATCGCCTCATCGAGGCGATTCTAATGAGGACACACAGCATACATTTGCAAGATAAAAGACGAAAATCTCCTTAATTATCTCGCACCATTTCGTATGTAGAGAACTTCCCTAGGGGCTCAAGAACGGGTTCGACTCAGCCATGCTAAACGAGCCATCGGTGTTCGAGCCATCGAAGTTCTACTATACGAGTATTCAAGGCGTTACTTGTAATGACGAATAACATACTATTTATTTATTTATTTATTTATTTATTTATTTATTTATTTATTTATTTATTTAATGCTGCGTGTCTGTTTATTTATTTATTTAGTTGCTGCGTGGCAGGAAAAGTGAGGGTAGGTAAATTGACCGGCTCGATATGACCTTAACAGGGTTGACTGGGCCGTAAAACTCCAAACAAACAGTCAAACGTTCTATTATAATGTAAGATAGAACAAACTTTTTTCGTGGCAGACAGAATATTGGTTTTAAAGAAAATTTTGAGACAATTTTATTATTTCACATTAAAATAATAATAATAATAATAATAATAATAATAATCATAGGAAGAAGAAGAAGAAGAAGAAGAAGAAGAAGAAGAAGAAGAAGAAGAAGAAGAAGAAGAAACAGAGAGGACAGAGAATGGAAGGGGAAGAAGAAAAGGAAGAAGCAGAGAAGAAGAAAATGAAGAAGCAGAGAAGACGAAGAAGAAAATCTGTCAAGTATATATATGGATGATGGCTGAAAATCCTGCTTTTGCGCCACTTAGAACAAAGGAACGCTACAACTTTAAAGAGCAAAATATTCTCCAAATCCCAGCATGCGCTCAACGTTGATTCACCATTGATTCAAGATTAAGTGGCTACAAGGAAACTACAGTGCAGTAAAATGCCACTTCTAAGATCAGCTTATATTAAGACTAACTAATTCTTCAAAAAAGATAAAAGACATCATGAAAACACGCCTATATACTTTGGACCCCTTTGAACCCCACTTTTATATAGTAAAACTTGGGTTTACAGGGGTAAATATTATATTTCTGATTTCTGCTCCAAGGCATAGATTTTGGGTACTCTTGAAAACCGCCTCGACGAGGCAGTTCTAACGAGTACCCACAATCTATGATTTGTGCGCCAATAAGAAAAATATCACAATTTTTCATTTTGAAATTTTAGTTTTTTGGCGGTAAAGGTTACAATGTATTTGTATAGGCGTGTTTTCGTAATGGTTTCAGACTTTCTCTCTTTGAGTTTTCTAAACTTAATGTCTGTAGACCACGACCAGACCACGACCACTTTTAAACAGCCCCAAATTTGGTCTTAACGTGGAAATTCTGCTGTAGCTAAACAAACAAAAGTGCCACAGTTATGAGCGCATGCAAAGCAAATCACGGTTTCAAACTTTCTCTCTTTGAGTTTTCTAAACTTAAAGTCTGTAGTAAGAGGCCACCTCTTCATCTTTTCAAAAGTGGTCTCAAAGACCACGACCAGACCACGACCACTTTTAAACAGCCCCAAAATTTGTCTTAACATGGAATTTCTACTGTAGTTAACAAACAAAAGTGCCACAGTTATGAGCGCATGCAAAGCAAATCATTACGAGAACACGCCTATATAATTTTGACCCCCTCATACCCCACTTATATACAGTAAAACTGGGGTTTCCGGGGGTATACCTTATTTTTCTTATTTCTGCTCTAAAATATAGATTGTGGGTACTTGTTAGAACCGCCTCGATGAGGCGGTTCTAACGAGTGCCCACAATCTATATTTTGAGCAGAAATTAGAAAAAAATCACAATTTTTCATTATAAAATTTTCATTTTTTCGGCGATAAAGGTGGCAATGTATTTGTATAGGCGTGTTTGCGTAATGTCAAAAGTGGTAGTCTCAAAGACCACGGCCACTTTTGAACAGTCCTAAAAGTGGTCTTAATATGGAAATTCTACTGTAGTTAAACAAACAAAAGTGCCACAGTTATGAGCGCACGCAAAGCAAATATCGGAATGAAAATGAACAGTGACATCTAATATTAAAATATTCAATACGTACAGTGACTTTTCTTCAGCTTTTAGACCTAATGAGTTCCAATATTTCCCAAATGAAAATGTTTACAGTGCCGTCTTTTATACTTTCTTAATGGGCGTGTCAAAGAAATAGGTATCTTGTGATATTCGCAGAAATTGGTGTGGCTAAGCGTGGGAGAGAAACGTAATCGGCCACATCATTTGAAAATGTGTGTGTGCTCCAGTGCAATAGATTTTTATTTTATACTAAACAGTGAAATCAATGTATATTTGAAACAAATAAAAATGATATTTCCACATCTTGAATATTTTCACATTGTGAAAAATAACATGAGCATGTTGTTTTCACAGCAGCAGACCGTACTACATTATTTGGTTTGTTTTTCGTAAATTTACTTTTTTAGATGAATACCAAAAATATTTCATCTCGTATATTGAAAACATAAGAATTTTCGCTTGTTCTTCGCACGCGTTAAAATCCGATGTTTTCAACAAACTCGTCGAATTCATCTCAAAAAAGTAACTCAACCAAGATATGCCTAGCGGCCATTTTTGGGACATTTGCGAAGTCTGATCTGGGTCTACAGCGTTTGGTGACAGTACATACCTTTTTGCAGAACTTACCGCTAATAAAACAAACCTGGCATGCCTATACTTGGAAATGGACCACTCCAAACATTTTAGGTGGGAGATTCCATTGTCATATATGGATTAAAGTACAGACAAATATAAGGACAAACTAAAAATAAATTACAGTCAAACGTTCAATACCTCGAATACCTTTTGGACATAGGGGCTTGAATCATAAAAAATGAAAAAAAAAAAAAAAAAAAAATGAAAAAAAAAAAAAATTTTTTTTTTTTTTTTTTTTCTTTTTTTTTTTATGATTTTAAGTCCCTATGCTTTTGGACCTTACCTTTGGGGCTGTTAAAAGTGGTCATAAGACCACTTTTGAACAGTCCCAATTTAACCAGAGGACACTGTGGGCAAAAGTCACAAAGGAAAACTAAGTGAAGCCTTCAGATTAAGTTTTTTAAAGCAGGCTTAGTCTTAATTTTAGATGGTCTTAAGGGGAATGGGAACACCTTCAGGGGAGGTAACTCCTGCCAAAGTATTTTTGTCTCCCATGTCAATAGGGGCCAACTCTTAAAGGAAAGAATTTGCTCCAGAGGAGCAAATTCTTTCCTTTAAGAGTAGACCCCTTTTTCAGTACAACAGGGCTTATAGAAAAGCGAACAGGAAGTCCCGAAAGTTGTCTCCCTTTGAAAAATGGCGGAAAAATTAGCCAGGTGTTCCCATTCCCCTTAATAGCGGAATTTCACTGTAATTTAGGAACAGAACAGAACAGAACTGTATTAATTTAAACTGTGCATAGTTTCTAATCTATCACATCTTTTACAAATGAACTTATGTTTTTATAAATACATAATTTCGTATGGTCACTTATCAGAATTTAGGAAAAGACATCGTCACACAAGAGGATGAAACGAAAATGAAATCTGAGTTGCAAGGAATTCTCCAAGCAAAAGCTTTTACAGGGTCACTGATGAGGCTTTATTAGCCGAAACTACGTAGTATGACCCGTCTTCTTTCTTATGAATGTTTTCATTGCTCTTAAAGGAACTCATTTTTGATTTTTATTTGCCTTCACTGCAGCTGGTGTTGTGCCGTGTGGCGGCCGTAAAACGTCTCCCCGTACATCAACCATAGTGCACTTTATATTTTACTTTTGGTCCTTTGAGATCAGCGTGAATATTCTGAGAAATCAGAAATAAATTATTGGTTTAGACTCATATTCTAGACAGGTTTTTAATTATTTGGACCCCATTTTGATTTATATCAGTCTTTGCATCGACTGCCTATTTGAAATTCGCAAAATTGCAGTATGTTTCCTCTGGCTTTCTTTGCCGGATCATTACAGGGTCACTGATGAGGCTTTATTAGCCGAAACTACGTAGTATGACCCATCTTCTTTCTTATGAATGTTTTCATTGCTCTTAAAGGAACTCATTTTTGATTTTTATTTGTGTGATATTTGCAGAGATTTAGTATATTATTCTTAGATGAAATTAATATATTATTCTTCAAACATTCATACTTTTTCTTGGTAATAAAATACTTTTTATATATACTCACCGGAAACAGAAACTATACACTCATTTTTAAGTTGTCACTGGCAAAACATTTTAATGAAATTTGAATTACAATTATATAAATTACCATCAGTAGCATGTCTGATTTATCGAATAAAATGTTTACTGATAGCTACGATTTAACGGGTAAAGCCAAAGGTTCAAAGCAAGGGTCCAAATCTTGCTGTTCAAGTTTCCATTTGGTCAAATATTTTGTGTCGCGAATGCGATTCCCATTTTTACCAGTTATTACGTATCATCTAACGTTGGGAATATTGTTTACAAAATGAAAATTTTCACAATGGTTGAAACGTTATCGACGTTTAAATATCGAACCAAACCACCGGAAGTGGGCGAAAAATATGGCATTTCTGATTGCGGTTTTTGTTTCTATCAATATTTATCAATATTTAAGACACAGCTGAAGATGCTAAAACAACTGAAGGCACTTTTGGGTCGGGTTTTTACGAAAGAGCATTAGGGCCAGGTATACTTTTTTTCCTTTGATAGGTATCTCGAAATTTCGACTTAGTATCTCGAAATTTCGACTTAGTAACTCGAAATTTCGACTTATTAACTCGAAATTTCGACTTAGTATCTCGAAATTTCGACATAATAACTCGAAATTTCGACTTATTAACTCGAAATTTCGACTTAGTATCTCGAAATTTCGACTTAGTATCTCGAAATTTCGACATAATAACTCGAAATTTCGACTTATTAACTCGAAATTTCGACTTAGTATCTCGAAATTTCGACTTAATAACTCGAAATTTCGACTTAGTAACTCGAAATTTCGACTTATTAACTCGAAATTTCGACTTAGTATCTCGAAATTTCGACTTAGTAACTCGAAATTTCGACATCCTATCTCGAAATTTCGACTTAATAACTCGAAATTTCGACTTAGTATCTCGAAATTTCGACTTACGAGATATGAAGTCCTATACACACAGTTAATGTTAAACACCGGCCCCGTTTCATTAAAACCCAGCTTTGAAAACAAGTTTACATCAAGCAGATTATGCAAATTATGTGATAACATTGTGAAACTATGGTCATTATCGGCCTACTTGTATCGTGTAAACGCCAATGACCTTTCTCGGTGTATTTTTTCACATGTTCTTTCATTTTTCTTTCTCTCTATATTGGCCAATGGTAATTTTATCAAATATTTCTCAAGAACTATAAAACTAGAGGCGTCAGGACGTCGCGCATTCAATCCCGTTTCACGGCCCCCGCCCATCGGGGCTTGAATAAATGGATAGGCTGCATAGTGCCTCAACGCAGAGCTGAAATCCGACCGCACACGAGTACTGGTAAACCGCTTAGAGGAGGTTAAGCGATGCGAGTCGGACCGTTCATGCTGATAAACCCTATTGGTTTCATATTGGCTTCATAAGGCGACAGGGCGGCCCCCGCCCATCGGGGCTTGAAGAAATATATGGGCTGCATGATGCTTCCACGCAGAGCTGAATCCGACCCGCACACAAGTACTGGTAAACCGATTAGAGGATCTAAGCCTGCCCAGGCAAAGCGGTGCGCAAGATTCGGACCGTCCATGCTTATAAACCCTATTGGTTTCATTGGGCAACAGGGCTTGAGATGTCATTTCATCTCAATGTCGGGTAAAAGTCCCACAAAATTGGAAGCAACGTCTCCAAAGTGACCTTTACAGTGTTGACGGGGACGTTAAACCTCAAATCAAAAAAGTCATTTCATCACAACGTTGGGTAAAAGTCCCACAAAAGTGGAAGCAACGTCTTGAAAATGACCTATACAGTGTTGACGGGGACGCTAAACCTCAAATCAAACAAACAAATTCAACCCCGTTTCAGTAAAATAAAAGCGGGCTAAAAGTCATATTTGACAGTTGTTTTTTTCGGTATCAAACTTTCTCATCGTGTGCTATAAAAATCATGTCTAGATCAAAGCACTGACAGCACTGGTGGGTTGATTGTCTTCGAGTGTGGATTTGAACATGTTTCGTTAATCCTTTAAATTCCTATACTATAAGCAAAATGAGTAGATGCTGATCAGACGCCGCACTTGGGTCGATTAATTATCAGTTGACTAAAAGTTACTAACTACAGAAGCTTCCCGCCTTCTATTGACCTCGTGACTATCACTGACCATGTTAAAAATCCAGGTCGAGCTATTTATAGCAGCGCTATAGTCTTTCCTAGTGACGTCAGTGCCCCATGTACCCCGGGGAACATGGACATTGCAAACAGTGTAGACCCTGATCAGACGCCGCAGAAGAGAGCTTCATTAAATAACCGGTACGTTCATGGTGTAGATGGTCAGCGATAGTCACGTGAACAATAGCAGGCGAGAAGCTTCTGTAGGTTGTTACTTTGGGTCGAATGAAAAAAAAATCGACCCAAAAGATGGTAAACTATGCAACACGAACACCATGACTAACTTAACATAGCAACAATCGGACAGAAAATGCGGTATCAGAATATGTTGCGTGTTCAAGATGTATCATTTTGACAGAGCAGCAGATTCCTATACCATTCGTTTCATCCCATCGGTCAGACGTCGAAATTGATGGCTGGTCAGCTCTAGCCCCGCGTGTGTGTGGTGGTGGAGAGAGAGAGAGGGGGGGGGGGGGCGTGGGTGTGTTCAATGTTCTGTATTCGACGCCCAAGAATCTCCCAAATATGTTCCAGGGGATTCAAATCCGGGCTTCTAGCTGGCCAAGCCAATGTCTCAATTCCATAACGGCTGGGTCTAGCACACAGGTCCAGTGGCAAATGATTCGTTCTCAAAATGAGGCATGACTTCTGGCGCTAAACATGCAAAAATATCCAAACTCCATATTTAAACCGTGATAATGAAGTTGTGGAAAGTTGGTTATGACATCTGAGGTCTTCTTTCAACTCTGAGTTGACCATAACAAGATTCCTGTTATGGCTAATCCCTATTCAGAGTTGAATGCACAGCGCAGATCACAGAGTCAGTTTCGAACTAGTGTGTAGAAATTATAGTAAGTCGAAATTTCGAGTTAGTATGTCGAAATTTCGAGATAGTAAGTCGAAATTTCGAGATATTAAGTCGAAATTTCGAGTTATTAAGTCGAAATTTCGAGACAATAAGTCGAAAATTCGAGATATTAAGTCGAAATTTCGAGTTATTAAGTCGAAATTTCGAGTTATTAAGTCGAAATTTCGAGATAGTAAGTCGAAATTTCGAGTTAATAAGTCGAAATTTCGAGATACTAAGTCGAAATTTCGAGATAGTAAGTCAAAATTTCGAGATAATAAGTCGAAAATTCGAGATACTAAGTCGAAATTTCGAGATACGAGTAAAAAAAAAATAAAAGTTAAAGTGGCCCTAATGCTCTTTCGTAGGTTTTGGCTTGAAACATTATTTTGAAAATTTCGCTGAAAAAAAAGCAGTTTTTGAGATTTCAATAAAATGTGTGTTTCTCGATAATTTTTAAGTGTTATGTTATTTTTTATGCTTTGCTTTTCACTTGTTGCCTATACGCAAAAATGTTGAAGTCAAAATTTGATTATAAACAGATTTTGTGAAACGTTCACTTTTTTACATTTTCCTCAAAAACTTTTATTTTGAACACCAGATTTTCTTTAAATTGTTACAGGATTCATGTCTATAGTTAGTAAAATCCTTAATCAGTCATTTTTAACTGGATTATCCACTTGTTTTGTCAGGCGAGACCATTTAAAAGTGTTTTGTTTGTATTTCCGGTCAGTTTACTTTGCCGTAATACCTGCATATGTATTTCGCCCGATTTCTAATTCTACTGAATTTTGATCGCAACTACTTTTTATCAATCTTCCATCGCGAAAACATGCCTTTATAAGTTTGTCCCCCTTGAACCCCACTTTTATATATTAAAACTGGGGTTTACACGGGTAAACCTTATTTTTCTTATTTCTGCTCTAAAATAGAGATTGTTGGTACCCGTTAGAACCGCCTTGATGAGGCGGTTCTAACGTGTACCCACAATCTATATTTTGAGGCCATAATCACAGTTTCGGACAGAGCACTCAATGAGTCAATGACTCTTAAAAAGCTGTTGGTCCTAACTTTTAGTCGATGCTGTTTTATTTATTTATTTATTTATTTATTTATTTTATCTAATTTAATTATTTTTGTATGCAAATGTTTATGGTATCCTCTTGTTGCACAGTATAACTCGAAACAATAAAAAACTTGTCCTTATCTGTTTTGTCTATGCCATCCATTGTTTTGTATACCTCAACCCATTATTTACGCAAACATGCCTATACAAATACATTGCCATCTTTATCGCCGAAAATATGAAAATTTTATGATGAAAAATTGTGATATTTTTCTTATTTCTGCTCAAAATATAGATTGTGGGCACTCGTTAGAACCGCCTCATCGAGGTGGTTCTAACGGGTACCCACAATCTATATTTTAGAGCAGAAATAAGAAAAATTAGATTTACCTCCGGAAACCCCAGTTTTACTATATAAAGGTGTGGTTGAAGGGGGTCAAAATGATATAGGCATGTTCTCGTGATGCAAATCTGCTCTTTGTCGTTTGATGTCTAGTGATGGTAGATCTAGATGCTTTAATCTCTTAGGATACGACAAATGTCAGATATTGTTTACTAATTTTGTGGCTTTCAGTTTGTATCAAGTGGAGTGCATACTGTCACCACGTATTCTGTGCTGCCTGGCGATGGTTTTGTAAAGATTCACAAACATTTCTCTGTTCATAAATGCAAGGTTGTTGGGTGAGTCAAAGGTGACCTGTATCATTGCATCACTTGGACGTACAACTGATACATCCTTGCAGCAGGTAAGGGTAGATGGGAATGTTGTTCATTACGAAAAATATATTGAAAATTTTACCTAAAAAAAATGAAACTTTTCTGATGAAAAATTGCGATATTTTTCTTATTTCTGCTCGAAACATAGGTTGAGGGTACTCGTTAGAACCGCCTCGCTGAGGCGGTTCTAACGAGTACCCACAACCTATGTCTTAGAGCAGGAATAAGGAAAGTAATGTATACCCCTGCAAACCCCAAGTTTACTATATATAAGTGGGGTTATAGGGGGTCCAAATTATATAGGCGTATTTTCGTGATTATTTTTTCTGTTTCCACACGTCCATCCAGTTTCATCTTTCTCCTCTGTCACTCACTTTCATCTCCTCTACTATCTCTTCTATCTCACCCACTTTCAGGCCCCCGCCCATAGGGGCTTGAAGAAATATATGGGCTGCATGATGCTTCCACGCAGAGCTAAATCCGGCCCGCGCACTAGTACTGGTAAACCGCTTAGAGGATCTAAGCCTGTCCAGGGACCGCGGTGCTACTAAACACTATTGGTTTCATTGGGCAACAGGGCTTGAGATGTCATTTCATCTCAATGTCGGGTAAAAGTCCCACAAAAATTGGAAGCAGCGCCTCCAGAATGACCTTTACAGTGTTGAAGGGGACGTCAAACCTCAAATCAAACAAACAAACAAACAAATTGTTTCTGTTTCCACACGTCCATCCAGTTTCCTCTTTCTCCTCTGTCCCTCACTTTCATCTCCTCTACTATCTCTTTTGTCTCTCCCATTTTCTCGGTGAAACGACACAAACTGACCCACAAGGATTGTCGTGCCGTTAAACCCAAAACCAATCAACCAATTCTAAACACAGTCGAACTTCAATGGCTCGAACATCTTTGGGACCCCGAAAATCTGTTCGAGACTGGGGTAGTTCGAGCCACGGAGGTTACTGTCAGGAGGCTTAACGAGATACTTTTAGTTATCTTTTCGGTGTTCTATAATGAAAATGTATGTTGTGTGTACTCATTAGAATCGCCTCAACGAGGCGATTCTAATGAGTACACACAGCATACATTTGCAAAATAAAAGACTAAAATCTCCTTAATTATCCCCCACTATTTCTTATATAGAGGATTTCGCTAGGGGCTCAAGAATGGGTTCGACACATCCATGGTAAACGAGCCATCGGTGTTCGAGCCATCGAAGCTCTACTGTAAATGTAAATGTTCTAAAAATATGCCCAGACAGCGACTGGCTTTGTTTATCTTGCTGCTGATGTGCTCACCAAAAATTCAAAGCTTGGTCGATCTTTTTCTATGTTGGGTCACCCCTGATTGGTCTGCATGGTGTAGGGGTGGTGTTGACTGGATTTGAACCTATGTGTAGGTGTTTACATTTTTTATATAGTTATAGAGCATCTCCCAGTTTTCAACCCATGTGACCTTGTTATGCTAGTTTGCATTTGATGACCATGTGCTCATTAGAAATACCTCTAAAAATGTTCGCGTCATCTGCAAAAAGTTTTTGTAAAAAATAACCATATCTCTTAATATAATAAAATTCCTATATTAAGACCACCTTCCTATATTAAAATTCCTATATTAAGACCGCCTCGCACCGCGGTTCCTGGACAGGCTTAGATCCTCTAAGCGGTTCACCAGTACTGGTGTGCAGGCCGGATTCAGCTCTGCGTGGAAGCATCATGCAGCCCATATATTTCTTCAAGCCCCTATGGGCGGGGGCCTTGGAATTTCACTGTATATGTTACCTGGAGTGGGGGATGGGGTGGGATGCGGGAGAATTTCATAGGGTCTCAAGAATGAGTTCGAATCAGCCATGGTTCATGAGACTCGGCTGTTCGATTTATTGAAGTTTTATTGCTTTTCTTCATATTGGGGACTACATCACAAAAACAGGCCTATATAATTTTGACCCCCCTCATACCCCACTTTTATATAGTAAAACTGGGGTTTCCGGGGGTATACATTATTTTTCTTATTTCGGCTCAAAAACATAGACTGTGGGTACTCGCAAGAAACGCCTCGTCGAGGCGGTTCTATCGAGTTCCCGCAATCTATGTTTTGAGCAGAAATAAGAAAATATCACAATTTTTCATCTTAAAAATTCTATTTTTTGGCCAAAAAAAAAAATGGCAATGTATTTGTATAGGCCTTTTTTTTTCGAAATGACATCTGTTTATTCACAAAAGTAAGAAGAAACAATATTCTAGGTAAAAAGCAGAAATGTAGTGAAATTCCTATATTAAGACCACCTTTGGGACTGTTCAAAAGTAATTTTTAGACCACTTTGGGACCGTTCAAATGTGGCATATAAGACCACTTTTGAACAGCCCCAAAGGTGGTCTCTTACGAGACGACCCTGGCTATAGAAAACACGGATAAAGAACAACTGAAACGATTTTAATAGAGCTTGATGCATTTTCATTCCTCTAAGATAGTTCTCTAAGCAAAAATAGTCTAAGTTTAGTAAGTCTTTATAGCACAATATGTACTATATTGTCAGAATCTGTATACAGTAGAACTTCGATGGCTCGTACACCGATGGCTCGTTTACCATGGCTGAGTCAAACCCGTTCTTGAGTCCCTATGGAATTTCTCTACATAAGAAATAGGGAGGGTAAAATGTTGGATGTTTTCGTCTTTTAGCTTGCAAATGGATACTGTGTATACTCATTAGAATCGCCTCAATGAGGCGATTCTAATGAGTACTCACAGCATACATTTTTCTATATAGAACAACGAAAAGATGTCCTAAAGTATATCGTTATGCCTCCTGGCAGTAGCCCTCAGTGGCTAGAACTACCCCTGTCTGGAACAGATTTTCGTGGTCCCAAACGTGTTCGAGCCATTGAAGTTTGACTGTATATGACAAATGGGTATCCAAGTATCTGCGCACAGTGAAGACTCAGATCAGCCGGCGCATTCGCGTAGTCTGATCAGTCTTCTTTGTGCACTAAATACAAGTATCTGGGTCTTCATTGCATGGTCGTACAAACCGACGTTTAGATTTTGTTATGCGCCAAACTACATACAGTATCAAAACAAGATTACTTAACCCATATATGCCTAGTGGCCCTTTTTTGGGACGTTGGCAAACAGTGTAGACCCAGATCAGACGCCGCATAACGCGGCGTCTGATCTGGGTCTACACTGTTTGCTCAAAGAACATACATTTTTGTACAACTTACATTAAACAAAACAAATCTGACACCCCTATAATTGAAAATGGACAACTCCAAATTTATAAGATGGAAGATTCCATTGTCATATATGGGTTAATATTGCCACATTGCTCCTGTTACATCTTGATGGCTTCTGTTGAAGAACTCCACGAGGAATACATAGACATTAGTAAACAAAACTGGTATACTTAAGGAGTTTAGTATGAATGAAACATTTTTAATACCTTTGCCTATATCCGGCGAAAGGTGGCGAAAAATGTGAACCTATATCTGGCGAAAGAATGTGGACTGTACTGGTGAACCGCTTAACCCAGTTTGTACCGGAAACCCCAAAACGGGTACCCTGGCAAACAGCGCAGGCCCAGATTAGACGCCGCAGAACGCGGCGTCTGATCTAGGCCTACACTGTTTTCAAATAGTTTCGCTATTTTCCAAATAACTTTTGAAGGAAAACACAGCCTGACAGCCATACATTTTGAAATGGACTCCTGCTGTATAAAGGAGGATTTGTTTGAATTGGGGTTTAACGTCCCCGTCAACACTATTTGTGTCATTTTGGAGACGTCGCTTTCAATTTTGTGGGACTTTTACCCGACATTGAGGTGAAATGACACCTCAAGCCCTGCTGCCCAATGAAACCAGAAGGCTTATATGTATTGGACGATCTGAAACACACCGCTTTGCCTTGGCAGGCTTAGTCCTTCTAAGCTGTTTACCAGAACTAGTGTGTGGTCAGATTCAGCTGTGCATGGAAGCACCATGCAGCCCAATCTATTTCTCCAAGCTCCGTTGGGCGGGGCGAGTATATAAGGAGGACGATTCCACTTGGTACAAAGAGGTTTAAGTATAAAGCCTGCCCAGAAAATGCGTGGATCTGACCGGCTCGATATGACCTTAATAGTGTTGGCTGGGTCTTTAAACTTCAAAACAAACAAACAAAAATTACGAATACAAACCTCCGTGGCCTAGTGGGTCAGAGCGCCTACTCTTAATTCATTAGATCTCTCACGGCCGTGTGGTTCAAGCCTCGATCAGCCCCGGTAACATGTTAGACGCCAAGTTCTACAACTGGCGGTCAGCTGGTTTTTCTCCTGGGTACTCCGGTTTTCGCCCACCTCTGATAAACATGTACATGTATGAAGTACATGAATAAATAAGTTATCTTGAAATAGCCTAAGAGGGCCGTAAAACAAAAACAAGCAAACTAAAAGATAAAAAAAAAAAAGACAAATATGGCGCCTTCACACCTCCACCCATCGGGGCCTGGAGAAATAGATTAGGATGCATGGTGCTTCCACACAGACCTAAAACCAACCGAACTTTCGAGTACTGGTAAACTGTCTAGCCCAGGAAAAGTGGGGCGAGTCGGACCGTCCCTTAAAGCCTATAAAGCGGCGTTTTTTGGTGGGGTGGGGGCGATAGGTCTTCAGATATCATTTCATCTCAATATCGTGTAAAAGTAAAAAAAAAAAAAAAAAAAAAAAACACACACACACATGGGGGTTCGTTCTCATAATGATCTAAATAGTGTTGACGGGGACGTAAACCCTCAATACAAAAACAAAGCTTCCAAGTATGTTCAAATGATTGTCACTTATTTTGCGTCAAGGTAAAATTTGGTTTTTGTTTGTTTGATTTGAAGTTTAACGTCCCCGTCAACACTGTAAAGGTCATTTTGGAGACGTTGCTTCCAATTTTGTGGGACTTTTACCCGGCATTGAGATGAAATGACATATCAAACCCTGCCGCTCAATGAACCAATAGGGTTTATAAGCGTGGACGGTCCGACTCGCACCGCATTGCCTGGGCAGGCTTAGATCCTCTAAGCGATTTACCAATACTCGTGTGTGGGTCGGTTTCAGCTCTGCGTGGAAGCATCATGCAGCCCATCTATTTCTTTGGTCACTTTGGAATATGTATAGAAAAAATCATAACAGTGGATTTGTTTTATTCTTATGTAGCCTGGGCATCATGCTTTGATATTTGCTGAATCGAAGTTGATCAATTCCAAACGTCAAGCTCATGTACTGACTTTTATCCTTGATGGCTCATGCGGACTCTCCAACGGATGACGCAATGCAGTTTATTCGTGGGATTGCAGTCACATAACCATGATGGCTGCCATACCCATATGTGGTTAAAAACTTTTAAAATCTTCTTCTCGGGATTCAAATGCCCGATGACCTTGAAACTTGGAGCCTACCAAGTTTGGTGATCTTCGGCTGACTTTAACCTTTTTACACCAAGGTCAACTGTGGCCAGTTAGACCTTTGTACGGCAAACATCCAAACAGTGATTTTTTTTTCTTATTTTGTTGTAGCCTGTGGTATCAGAATTGATTAGGGCCAGTCCCTCTAGCTTGAGTTCTGGTGAGCATGGGTCCACGGGCCTCTTGTTTGGAACAGGGGTAACGTTTTCTTTAATTTCATATATATAACATAATAGGATTGCATCTTGTAACATTTGCGTAAGAACCACTGTCCTAAGTTGTAGACTATCCTTTACCCGTTTTGTACCGGAAACCCCAAAAAGTGTAATTGGCAAACAGTGCAGGCCCAGATCAGACGCCACAGAACGCGGCGTCTGATCAAGGCCTACACTATTTACAAAAAAGTTCAGCACGTTTCCAAATAAATTTTGACACCACTAAATTTTTAAATTGACTCCTGCTATATATAAGGCGGATTTGTTTGTTTGGAGTTTAATTAACGGCCCAGTCAACCCTATTTAGGTCATTTTGAGCCGGTCAGTTTACCTATTCACACTTTTCCTGGACAGGCTTATACGAAAGCGGTTAACCAGTACACTGCCCTTCTTGAATCAGCGGAAGGGAGAGAATGGCCGTAGAAAAGAGTCCATGATCAATCTCCACGAAAGAATGTTGCCGACCCCGGAGATTTCATTTGGTACAAAAAGGGTTAATCAGTGGCTTACACAGTTCTCTGTTATCAGAAATATAACGAATCTCTGTCTTTTTGTCTTTATTTTCTCCCAGAAGTCTGAAAGAACATAAAAAAGGTCAATAAAATCTAGGCTATTTTCCCAAGACTCCAGCAATAACAACAGATACCGTTAATGGTATTGTTACATTTCATGAATAAACTTTATTTTGTACATAATAATGCCCGGCAGGAACATGACGTAATTGTGACGTCATATCAACGTGGGTATAACGTCATGACGTTTATGCAACGTCACATCCACGTCGGTGCAACGTCATGCACCGACGTTGATTTGACGTTGCCCTAGCGACGTGTGCCCCTGTCAACACTATATACACGGGCAGTAAACATTCAAATTGACCTCCGCCGGTGGTCAATTGAAAACAATTTGACGTATATCCGGAGGTTAATTTGAACGCTTCCTGTTATTGGTATTCCTGGGTTGCAGGAAGGTCGCAGTAAAGATTATTCTTGATCTAAAGCATATCTTAAAAATCGGAGAATGTTATTCTATCAGTTATTTGCACGTGCATGTTCATACCAAGTGTTATTGAAAGGTTTTCAGTCGTTTCGTTGCAATCATTTTTGTCCCGCACGCTCAGTGGTGAAATCGAAAGTAGAAAGTCAGCAAACACAGGTGAATTTGCTCTGATTGTCCAATGACAAGCTTCCAGTGAGCAATTATTGTTGCAGTCAGATACGGCGATACCATATCTGCTTCCAAGACACACTTTTATAAATCTACACGTTTTTCCCTGCAATGTTCAGGCCATTTTTGCATCGGAGGTCAATTTGACTAATGGAGAGTATAATGGAAAGTGACTTTTGAATGAAAATCATGAAATATGATTCTTTATGTCGTTTTGGGGTTATGTTTAGTATGAAGTCATTGGGTACGTTTTCTGGAAAGAGTGACCGCCAGTGTACTCAAACTTCACATTCTCTTTACAAATAGGCTCTTCGGAAACAGCTGATCAGAAGCACACATTATCGCATGTAAATCTTTTTGAACTTTCTTCAGAGATTCATCACTATGGGTGAAACATGGGTCCATCATTTTACTCCAGAGGCCAAATAACAATCGAAACAATGGAAGCACCCTGGCTAACCCCGCCAAAGAAGGCAAAGACTGTACCATCAGCTGGGAAACTTCTAGTCTCGGTTTTCAGTGATGCAGATGGTATTCTGCTGATAGATTATCTCCAAAAATATCAATGACACATATTATGCTTCACTTCTGAGGCAGTTACGGGAAAATATTAAACTTAAGCGCCGCGTAATGCTCACTAAAGGTGTGTTGTTCTATCAGGACAGTGCTCCTGTTCACAATCTGTCATATGAATTCTACTGAGTGGAGTTTGAAGCAAAACTTTCGTGAAAAATTTAGATCAAGGTCAGGATTTATCCGGTTATACAAAAAATGCTCTATCTGACGCCAGGCGCCAACACACTACAGCATTTCACTCTTTGACTCCACCACAGAGAATACACAGAGGCACTGTAACTATAGTTTTATGCATTGGAGTCTTGGAGCCGAATCCTAGAAAAGATATCGGAATGGAGTGTAAAGTCAAATTTTGGTGAAAATGTTAGGCTACGCCTATTGCATAGGATCGGTTTATACATGTACATGTATTGCGACGGCTCCAAAATTTCACTTCAGCCTCCACTTTATCTCTCAATTGCATGGCTCCAGAAGCATTGTCCTAATGGTACAACAAACATTAAGTGAGCTTTCCGCGGCGCTTAAGTTTAATATTTTCCCGTAACTGCTTCAGAAGTGAAGCATAGCTTGTGCCATTGATTGTTTGTCCCTTTTAGAGATAGTCTATCAGCAGAATACCATCTGCATCCCTGAAAACCGAGACCATAACCTTCCCAGCTGATGGAACAGTCTTTGCCGCCTTTGGCGGGGCGAGCCAGGGTGCTTCCATTGTTTCGATTGTTGTTTGGCCTCTGGAGTAAAATTATGGCGCCATGTTTCACCCATAGCGACAAATCTCTGAAGAAAGTTAAAAAAGATTAAGATAAGCACGCGATAATGTGCGCCTTGTGTGCTTCTGATCAACTGTTCCCGAAAAGGCTATGTGTAAAGAGAATGTGAAGTTTGAGTACACTGGCAGCCTGAATTTGGCTGTCCCTCTTTCCAGAAAACGGATCCAATGACTTTATACTAAACATAACCCCGAAACGACAAAAAGAATCATATTGCATGATTTTCATTCAAAAAGCATTTTCCATTATAATCTCCATTAGTCAAATTCACCACCTCATGTTCAAATTGACCTCCGATGCAAAAATGGCCTGAACATTGTGGGGAAAACGTGTAGATTTATAAAAGTATATGTCTTGGAAGCAGATATGTTATCGCCGTAACTGACTGCAACAATAATTGCTCACTGGAAGCTTGTCACTTGACAATCAGAGCAAATTCACCTGAGTTTGCTGACTTTCTACTTTCGATTTCACCACTGAGCGTGCGGGACAAAAATGTTTGCGACGAAACGGCTGAAAACCTTTCAATAACACTTGGTATGACCATACAGGTGCAAAAAAAACTGATAGAATAACATTCTCCGATTTTTAAGATATGCTTTAGATCAAGAATAATCTTACCTGCGCTCTTCTTGCAACCCACGAATACCAATATGAGGAAACGTTCAAATTGACCTCCGGATATAAGTCAAATCGTTTTCAATTGACCACCGGCGGAGGTCAATTTGAATGTTTACTGCCCGTGATATAGGTCATTTTAAAGACGCTGCTTCCTATTTTGTGGGATGTTTACCCGGCAATGAGATGTAATGGCATCTCAAGCCCTGTCGCCTAACGAAGCCAATAGGGTTTATATACGCATGGAGATTATGCCTGGGCTAAGATGGTTTACCTGTACTCATGTGCAGTCAGTTTCAGCTCTGCGTGGAAGCACCATGCAGCCCGATCTATTTCTCCAAGCCCCGATTGGCGGGGGCACTTAATAGGTGTTATTGAAAGGGAGACAATTTAAGTAAAAACAAAAAAGAGAAACAACGTTCGGAACTTCCTGATTGCTTTCCTATCAATTTTTGCGCATTGAGAAAGGAATTGGGAAAATATTTTGTATCTTTGCGAATCTCACATTTCTGTTTATAAGTGGGGTCTACAAGATATTCATTGCGCGGTAATGTAGCGAAAATAACTTTCATTGCTTCTGGTTTTCTTGTTTATTGCCACCCCGAATAAGGGCATTCACTTTAAAGAAAGTATGAGCTCTAAAGAGAAAATTCTTTCTTTACAGCGTGGCTCTTAAGAGCAAATTCTTCAAGTTTTTACATTGTGGCTCTTAAAAGCATTTTTTCTTTACAGCGTGGTTGTTAAGACCAAATCATTTCTTTACAGCATGGGCTCATTTTGATAAAAGCAGAGAAAAACAAACAGATAAAAAGTAAAATAAAATGAAATAGTAATGAAAGAAAACGGATTTGAAACAGGTGCCTCTCCTGAATGTACATTTATTCGAGTTTTAGTTTGTTTAGTTGTTGGTCGATTGTTTATCTATCGACCAAAAGTTACTAACTTCAGAAATTTTCCGTCTGCTCTTGTCCACGTGACTTTCGCTGACCATATACGAAATCCAGGTAGTTTGTTTTCAAGCCGCGCTATTTTAGTCTCCGTGACGTCAGAGCGCTCTGTAAAAAGGGTTGATTATCTATAAAATCTGGACTGGTCTCGTGTACTGGGACACTGGCAAATAATCATAGCAGTCCTAGATCAGACCCCACAAAACGCGGCGTCCGATCAGCGTCAGCACTGTTTGGTCATAATCCTGGAATTTAATACAAATACAAATACAAATACAAATAATTTATTGGTCTAAAATCCAGCCACAGGATTGTCACCAAACACAATACAATTTCTTATTTTAACCTATATGATACTATATCTACTGTGACATTTAATATGCCCTTAAGCATTATATTTGGTTTAATATGTAGTAGTACGGACAATAAGATTTCTGAAATAGATTCACCCCTTTGGCACCTTCAGCCGTCCCCCAGCCAAAAGACAATCAGCGCCAGAACACAGACCACCGGAACCCCCTGACCTTGAAAGGTCAGATGGTTCCCTACCCCTGCATATACAAATATATTGAAAGTTTTTACAACACCAAAAAAAAAAAAAAAAAAAAAAAAGAAAGAAATGAGGATCTTCTTCTAAAAATTCTGATATCTCTCCTCATCCCCGCCCAGAACACAGACCGCGGGGACCCAATAGAACCGCCTCTATGAGGCGGCCCCATCGAGCACCCACAATCCACACTTCCGGGCAGAAACAAGAAAAACACTGCATACCCCAAACCCCAGTTTAGGGGGCATACAATGTAAAAGTGGGGCTGAAGGGGATACACATCATGCATTCATGCTTTCGCAATGACTTGTCTAAACTAATTACTGTTTACCCTATTACGCATATTTACAATCTCATTTCTTTCATTATATAGCTCCTGTATGAATGATATGCACAGTACATTTAAGTCATAATCTTTACTAGTCATAAGAAACTTAAACTTATCTGTATTAGTCATGCCACTAAAGGATGGATAAATATGACAAATTTTGTCAAAAAACAATTCCCTACTAGTTTCTAGTTTAGAGCATGACATAACAAAGTGTATTTCATCTTCCACCTCAGTATGGCACAACTGGCACACTCTTTCTCGCAGAGGTATTTTCCTGTATCTTCCTTCTTCGATATGAAGTTTATGACAACTTATTCGTATTTTGGCATAAGTGCATACTTCTTTTTTCAGATTGTTACTGGACAATAAATATTTTTCAAGACTGTAAAATGATTTAAGTGTACGGTAGGTCCTAAGCTTGTTTCCATTAATAATATTTGAACTATCATCAACTAAACACTTTCTCCAAAAGAGTATGTAAGAATCCTTTAATCTCGTCATAATGGCGTGTAATAATCTGCCATTTGAAAATGTACCTTGGTTTTCCCATACATGTGAAAAGCCAACTTTGTCAAAAAATGATTTAACAAAATGGGCAAATCCAACCTCCCTACAACTGGCATCCCTGTAAGCATTATATACAAGTTTGCTATCATTCATATTTGTGATATGCAACCAAAACTTAATACAGGATTTTAAAGAATATATTGCGAAAGGGAACGGATACACCTGGCAGATTTTTCCGCCATTTTTCAAAGGGAGACAACTTTCAGGACTTTTGGTTCGCTTTTCTATAAATTCTGTTCCACGGACGGAGGAAAGGGTGTACTTTTAATGGAAAGAATTTGCTCCTTAGGAGCAAATTCTTTCCTTTAAGAGTTGACCTCAATTGAAATAGGAGACAAAAATACTTTTGCTGGAGTTGCCCCTGAAGGTGTTCCCATTCCCCTTAAGGGTTATACGAAAGCAGTCCAGTCTCAATTCAGGGCCATTTTTTCAGCCTACACTCCGAGACAATCGACCCAACAGTGCTTTGATTTTGTTATATAGAGTAAGTAAAGGGGCTTGAAGAAATATATGGGCTGCACGATGCTTCCACACAGAGCTGAATCCGGCCAGCACACTAGTACTGGTAAACCGCTTAGAGGATCTAAGCCTGTCCAGGAACCGCGGTGCGAGGTGGACCGTCCATGCTAATAAACCCTATTGGTTTCATTGGGCGACAGGGCTTGAGATGTCATTTCATCTCAATGTCGGGTAAAAATCCCACAAATTTGGAAGCAACGTCTCCAAAATGACCTTTACAGTGTTGACGGGGACGTTAAACCTCAAATCAAACCAAAAGAGTAAGTAAAATTCCGCTATTAAGACCACCTGAAATTAAGACTAATTCTGCTTTAAAAAAGTTTATTTAGAAGGGTGCAGTTATTCTTTCTTCGAATTTCCTGCTCACAATGTCCTCTGTTCATGGACAACCTTTGGGACTGTTCAAAAGTCGTCTTAAAGGCCACTTTTGAACAGTCCCAAAGGTGGTCTTTATATAGGAATTTTACTGTATATAATTGTGCTTTTTTTTTTTTTTTTTTTTTTTGAAGGTAATGAAACTATAAGGAGGAACGCATTATTTGTCATAAACAACAAAACTTAGAAAACCTGATACGATAATTTCAGTGTCAGACATTGGATTTTAAACTATCAAGTAGCTCCATCCTTTGGGACCCATTATCCGCTTAAGAGTTCGTTATATCATTGTGTCTTACCAAAGTAATCTTTAAAAGGCTGGGAATTTTGTTGGAAGCGTAAGTGAGTCATGCCAAGGGAAAGCCGGTCTTTATATTTAAGAAATAGATCAGCTCTAACTGTGATTTGTTGTGTAATAAATCACAGTTTGGAGGTCAGTTGTAAAGTAGACAAATCACGAGCGCGTAGCGCGCGTGATTTGTCTACTTACAACTGACCGACAAACTGTGATTTATTACCCAACAAATCACTGGCTAGAGCTGATCTATTTCGATTCTAACACGCTGAAAATCGGCAACAATGTTGTTGTTTCCTTCAAAATCTCAGAACTTTTCGCCATTGTTATCAGAAATCCCGCTAAAATTATCGACTGAATCACATGCATTTATATCCTTTTCTAACGTTTTCGATGCGAGAAAATGACGCTACGCCGTCCAACGTCAAGGAAATCGACTAGTGACGTCATATATTTGCAGTTTTTAATGACGTCATTCGTCACGCTCCTCCTTGCCGTGATTTGTTGTAGAATAAAACACAGTTGTTTTCTATTGCCTATATAGGCGCGCTGTGTTAGAATCGAAGTCTCTTGTCTTCAGTCTCCCATTATATGAGCGGTATATTTCATGCACAGATAGCATTTACAGAATACATCAAATGAGCAGAATACGTCTTGCACATGTCAATCCGATCGCATTATATGAGCGGTATATTTCTCGCACACATTAACATTTACAGAATACATTATATTAGCGCTATACGTCTCGAATTTGTCTCGAACATGTTAATCAGTTCGCATTATATGAGCGGTATATTTCTCGCACACGTTAACATTTACAGAATACATTATATGAGCGGAATACGCCTTGTACATATTGATCAGTTCGCATTGTATGAGCGGTATATTTCCCGCACACGTTAACATTTACAGATTACATTATAGGAGCGGAATACGTCTTGTAAATTTAATAAATTTAATTAGTTCGCATTATATGAGCGGTATATTTCCCGCACACGTTAACATGTACAGATTACATTATAGGAGCGGAATACGTCTTGAGCATGTTAATATGTTTGCATTACACAAGCGGTATACTTCTTGCACACGATAAGCTTTGCATTTTTAGCCCACCAGAGTCTATCATCCGGCGTCTGGTGTCTGGCGTCAACATTTTCAAACGACATCTCCTCTGAAGCCACTGTGCCGTTTGAGCCCAAATTTTATCTGTAGCGTACTTGGGCTAGGGCATTGGAAGTTTGTGTTCTTTTTTATGAAATCTGGCTCTTTTGGCTTTTAGTTTGGTTGCCATGGCAAATTATAGTTTCCATAGGCTAATTATGTGAAGTACTGTTAATTAGAGAGAATTTAATTTTATGTAATATCGGTTGGTGCCTGATGCTCTGTCTCTGGTAGGGCCCCTCGGAGTAAAACTGGTGGTTTTGTGTTGCTCCAGCATTTAAGTGGTTTCTTGCTGTCGAGTCCTCACAGCTGTTTCATACGGAACCCGGGAAGGGACATTCAATTTTATTTTTAATAAGTTTTGCGAACAAGATATTAAGTTGTGAGGACAAGATATTATCTTGTGTGCACAAGATAATATGCTGTGCGCACAAGATTGCGTGGACAACATAATTTATCTTGTGCAGACAAGATATTATCTTGTGCGCACAAAATTATAAATATTATCTTGTTCGCAAAACTTAATATCTTGTGCGCACAAGATAATCTTGTTTCCACAACATATTATCTTGTTTGTATAACATAGATCTTGGGAAGTTGTGCGTACAAGATATTATCTTTTGGCAAAACTGTCATAGAAATATTCTTTATGTAATATTCTATCTGCCTACTGCTCATTTTTATTGGTTGCCATTGGAAACCAAAATTAAAAAAGAAGAAAGGAAAATACTTAAAAAATCATCTCCTCAGAAACCATATGCTCTATGAAACTGAGACTTTATAATAATATTCGCCATATTAATTTGCCTTTTCAGGTTTGTTTATTTTTTAATGAAATTTGGCTCGTTTAGTCTGGTTGCTATGGCAAGTTAAGTACCTTTCAAGATATTCTGTCAAACTTTCATGGAAATGTTCCTGAAACAATTTTTTATCTGCCATATCATTTTAGGACTATTGGCTGCTAAAGATGGGAAATTACTAGATGTATTGGGTCCAAGTTTTATCTGTAGCGTCCTTGGGCTCAGGGCTTCCATGGTTTATTAAAACGCATGGCTGTCAGTGGGCAGTGCCCCGCCTGAGCTCTGGTGAGCATAGTGGCCCACGGGCTTCTTGTTTTCAGTTTGCATACTATGAGCAGTGTATTTCTAGCATATTTAAACATTTACAGTTTGTATACTATGAGCGGCACATTTCTTGCACATTTAAACCTTTATAGTTTGTACACTACGAGCGGTGTGTTTCTTGCACATTAAATCCTTTTTCAGTTTGTATACTATGAGCGGTGTGTTTCTTGCACATTTAAACATTTACAATTTGCGCACTATGAGCGGTATATGTCTTGCATTTGTTAACATAGATTTCTTGCACATTTAAACCTTTACAGTTTGCTTTACATGGGCGGTATATTTCTTGCATGTGCTAACCCATTTTGTATCAGAAACCCCAAAATGGGTACCCTGGCAAACAGTGCAGGCCGCGGCGTCTGATCAAGGCCTACAATGCTTCCATTTAAAAAAATGAAGAAAACACAACCTGTCGCCCCTAAATTTAAACACAACCTGACGCCCCTAAATTTTGAAATGGAATCCTGCTATATATAAGGATGAAGATTCCATCTGGTACAAAAAGGGTTAACATAGTTTTCGTGCACGTTGCACCTTACAGTTGCATTTTAGGAGTGGTACACTTCTTGTTAACACGTTAACCTTTTCAGTTTTTTTTTTTTGCATTGAAATGAGTAATGAGTGAAATATTCCTCGTACACATTAAGCTTTAAAGTTTGCATTAAAGTGGTGTTATATATTTCTTGCACAAGTTTGCATACTTCTTGCACGATTAAGCCTTTATAGTTTTCATTATACAAGCGGTATATTTCTTGCACAGATAACATTTATATGCCATTATATGAGCGGAATACGTCTTGTGCATGTCAAGCGGTTTGCATTATATGAGTGGTATACTTCTTGCACAGATCATATTTATAGATCACATTATATGAACTGATTACATCTTGTGGAGCACTGTGGTGAAGCGGTAAAGCAGCGGATTTGAGATCGAGAGGTAGATGGTTCGATCCCCGAGCGCCAAGTGTTGTTTCCTTAAGCAAGGGACGTTATCCACATTGCTTAGTACTGGTTTCTACCCAGATAATGGAAGAATAGAGTGGCACATGCACGATTAGTACTAGTTTACTAAATGTACTACCCCCTATAAATAAAGTCGATTACTATTATTATTGTACTTGTTAATCGGTTTGCATTATATGAGGGTATCAATTTCAAGTTCATGTTAACCTTTACAGATTACATTACATGGGCGGAATACATCTTGTACATGTTAATCAGTTTGCATTATATGAGCGGTATATTTGTTGAACAGGTTAACCATGACAGTTTGTATTATATGAGCGGAGTATTTCTTGCCCATGTCGAGCTTTGGATTTTGCTTGATATGAGCAGCATTTTTTTTGCACATGATAAGTATTACTTCGCGTTTATTTAACTTCACCACAGATGATGTTAAGGCTTAAAAAATCTCCCTGCCTCTCACTATAGTGTGGGTTATATTTTCTAGTGCTTTGGGATCATTGATTAGACTGCGGAGTTCTGCAAACTCTAAGGGTCACTGATGAGGCCGAATTGGCCGAAACTAGCTGGTCTGACCCAGAAAAAAACGTATCCATTCGACAGTTGTCAGTTCTGTGTGGTCCACCGTGCTTCGGAAGGATTACCTTTCCACAGAACTTATTTGCAGTTTGCATTATATGAGCGGCATATTTCTTGCATATGATGAGCTTTACAAAGTTTACAGTTTGCATTCTATGATTGGTATATTTGTTGCACATGTTAACCTTTACGGCTTGCAATATATATGTTATATGAGCATTATATTTCTTGTTCGTTAAAATAATAAATGCAATGTACAAAACCCTATCTTTTACTAATGAAGTAAGCTTACAATGTGATGAACTCGAAGGCATTTCATCCTCTGAAAGGATCAATGATAATATATTTGAAGCAGTTAACATTTACTACTCTCTGGTCAAATTCAGCAGACGACTAATTGGTGATGTTTTTTGTTGTTGTTTTTTTAGAACAGGTTTCGATATTTCATGCAAATTGTCTCAATCTGCATGAAATGTCAAAAACTATTTTCTAGGAAAAGATAAGAGATATATTTTGAGATGTCGTCTGCTGATTTTTACTCAGAGTGCTAAGGATGCAACCCACCTCTTCCCGCCGTTTTTTCAAATGGGGACCCTTTTTTTTGGCTTCTTGTCTGCTCCTCTTATGGTAAGTGCCAGATATGGTGGACAAACCTGGTACACATCTTGCTAAGGGGCGGCAGATGTGCATGAAGGTATCCAAATTTTGATCTGGCCCAGGGGTCATGGGTGAGGTCAAAGGTAAATTTTTCAAGAAAATGCCTGTGAATGCAACTACTTCTTTATTTCTTGGCCTATGGTGACCAAACTTGGTTCACAAATTGCTTAGGGACTGCAGATTTGCATGAAGGTGTCCAAAGTTTGAAATGACCCCCTTGGGTTATGGGGTGAGGCAAAAGGCCAAAGTAGCAGAAGCAGCAGTAGTAATAGTAGGCAGCCCTAGCAGGAGCACAACGTTGTTAACAACGTTTCAGCGATGTTCCACCGATTAGTGCATGCTGGGAAGTTTTGCTAGACACGGCACATAGCTGGTTAAAGGCATGATTCCACATGACTTCTCGGGCGATCTCTCGTGGATTTAATGGTGTTTTCAAGAATCCGTTCTGCTTGTCTCTGAGCTTTTGAGTTAAAAGAATTTAGACATTTTCTATTAATTATACTGACTGGTAAGAAAGGATGGGCGGCGACAAACACAATTTCTTGACGCACATTGCATCTAATTGACTTTTGTGTCAAATGTCTTTCTTTCTTAATTTATTTCTTTCTCTCCTTCTTTTCAGTTCTTTTCTTTCTTTCTTCTTTCTTTCTTGATGTCTATGCCTTTGCCGTCTTAAATACGTTGGTTCAATTTACAAGAGAGAGAGAGAGAGAGAGAGAGAGAGAGAGAGAGAGAGAGAGAGAGAGAGAGAGAGAGAGAGAGAGAGAGAGAGAGAGAGAGAGAGAGAGTACCAACGTATTTAAAACTGTAAGAGACATAGAAAGAAAGAAAGAAAGAAAGAAAGAAATAAATAAAAGCAGCAAGCCAAACCCTTGGAAAATGCAATTATTTGAACTGTTATACAAAATCTCCCGTTGCTTTAGCTTAAGATGCATGTGTGCATTTGAGGTTTACGTCTCATGAACAAATGGAGAAGGGACTCATCCGAAAGTCTGGAGTCACCCGGAATCGTACCAGCGATCCGTGTTTCATGAGGCGAGTAACTTAACCACTACACTACGGAGGCTTCTGCAGCTAAAGGAGATTTGGAAGGGTCCAATTCTTAACCCATGTTTTACCGAAAACCCCAAAAGGGGTAATAGGCAAACAGTGCAGGCCCAGATCAGAGGCCGGAGGACGATACGTCTGATCAGGACCTACACTGTTTGCAAAATGTCCAGTTTTTTCTTCAATCAAATTTTGAAGAAAACACAACCTGACACCCCTATATTTAAAATTGAAATACGTTTGTGTCTGAATATAAGGTGGAAGATCCCATTTGGTACAAAAAGGGTTATTAATAAGAACAAAGTTGCAAGAAATGTTTTGTGACGCCATCACTTAGACAAATTTGACTTAACATGCAATGCACATTTGCGTTATGACCCTTTCACCCCTGACTTCTGAGGTGGACTTTTCCCATCTTTGAATTTGAATATGTCCATTTTAGTAAAATAGTGTAGACAAAATTGCGAACAGGATGGCTAATTTTGGTGTTGATTAAGTTTAGACGGCTCGTTAGCTTATTAATAGCTGTCTTGTCTGGATCTACACTATTTGCAAAGCATTAGCACCAATCTAAAGGGCTGTAAAGGTTAACTACTCAAATGAAAGAAAGAGAGAAAAAGGAAAGAAAGGAAGAAATAAATCTCCCTTTTTTCTTTCTTCTTTCTTTCTGTAAGGAAAGAAAGAAATCTTTTTCCTTCTTTCCTTTTTTATTTATTCTTTTTTCTTTCTTTCTTTCAAAAAGACTCTTTCTTCATTTCTCTTTCTTTCCTTTTGCATTCTTTCTTTCTTTTCTAACGAAAGACTTTTGCATTCTTCCTTCCTCTCTTTCATTCATTACTTTCTTTCTTTTTTAAAGAAAGTTTCTTTTCTTTTTTTTTTCCTTCTTTCTTGCTTGCTTGCCTGCATTCTTTCTTTCTTTCTTTTCTTTCTTTCTTTCTTTTTTAACATCTATGCTTATAAACGCAGTGCGTGCGTTAGTTGAAGTCATACGTTGGTGCGGTCACAACTGGCTCCAATCGTAGGAATAAATAGACTTTTGGATGAGTCTTTAAACCGAGGTCCCGTCTCCGTATGACCTTAGTTGTTGGTGGGACGTAAAACTCAAACACTCACTCACTGACTCAATCGTAGGTATAAATTCGGCTGGAGCTGCTCTTACATTCATTTTTAATTTCTTTCCTTCTTTCTTTCTTTCAAAATATCCTCTTTGTCTAACATCTTCCTTTTTCCTGTTTGCTCAGTACAATATTTATTTGTGGAGTGAGGGAGTGTTTCGAGTTTTACGTCCCACCAACAGCTAAGGTCATACAGAGACGGGACCTCGGTTTAAAGACTCATCCGAAAGACTGTAGAAGCCCGGGATCGATCCTGCGACCCCTGGTTTACAAGGAGAGTAGCGTAACCACTGTACCACGGAGGCTTCTTTTTATTTGTGGAATATGGTCATATTCCCCATATACGGAAGCGATGGATCTTACTTTAGCTGGAGCATGCCAAAACCTACAAGAAAATATGGGCGACCAGCAAAGATAAAAACGATCTTCCTTGATCAGAGCACTTTTGGGTCGATTGTTTGTGCATGAACCAAAGTTACTAAGCAGATAAACTATTCAGTGCTAAAGTCCACGTGACTATCTCTGATTTGTAGGAATTTACCCAGTGAAACCAGCGTGTTGCGTAGCTCGTATCTATAGAATCTGAGACCAGATCATTGGTTGGGTTTGGCAAACGGTGAAGACCCAGATCAGACGCCGCGTTCTGCGGCGTCTGATCAGTGTCTACACTGTTTGGTTAAAACTGGAATTTAAGGGTTAAAAGGAACAATTTAAGTCTCAGTCAGGACGAATCGTATGAGCACAGCCTGGTTAAAGGTATCTGGAAGTCTTGACGGTTTCGAAGATTATAATTTGTATCATCATTTACACGGTTGGGCAGAAGATCAGGGGCCAGTTGTTCAAAACTAACGACGTCGTTAGTTAACGTATCGTTAAAACTTTGATCATTAAATATGGCCAATGTGTTGAAATTTTCGCTGAAAAAATGTGAGCAGCTTTTGTGGATGCAAAAGCTGCTCACATTTTTTCGGCAAAAATACCAAAATTTACGATATTGTACTTGCTAGAAGAGTTAACAATATGACCACTAACGAGCTCGTTAAGCTAACGATGCTTTGAACAACTGGCCCCTGATAAGTATCTGTATTAACAATCTTATACATAAGTGTGAGTATCTTCTTCTGTCTTCTAAAGCATTCCAACCGGTTTCGTAATATAAGGAATTCTTTGATGAGGAAATTGGTAAGCCCATTACGATTCCTGCAGCATTTAATTGCACTTGTTCATCTGGTACAGCGCCCTGAGCCAGTGATTTATTCAAGATAAATTCCAACAGAGAAAACGTTCAACACTACATTACTAAGGCATCCTGGCATTCAGATCATTCGGTCCAGATGCCTTATATATGTATACGTTGAGCTTATCCAACAGTTTAGTGACCCCCCTTGGGTCAGCTGTTATGTTCCCGATGGTGGGGAGCGAGATATTACCTCTGGATGGTAGCTTCACGCGTAAATGCAGATTGAAACTGTTTGTTACATATATTAGCCTTGTCTTGCGAGACAGTATCAGAATCAGAATGAGAATTGTTACTGGTGACATGTCAAATGACATTCATTCACCAAGACCTGTAATATAGGAAGTTAGTCCTTAGCTCTCATCAAAGTGTCTCTTAATACACACAAATACTTGACCCCTGCGACAGTTTCAACTCAAACAAGGGCATCAAAAGTAAACGACACACAATACCAGGTCTATACTGATGTCCTGAAGCATTCTCTTTCCCCAGAGCTATTCATGAATGGAATAGTCTTCCCTCATCTGTGGTAGATGACAAGACCGCAGAGGAGTTCAAAGCCTGTACAGTATATATTGGGACTCAGAGGTATGTGTTTTAGTATACCTCTGTTAATCAGATTGTAAATAGTTTTAAGGACTCATCCAGTGACCTTTCTCAAGCTAAATTCTAAATTTAGCCACTCATCTATCTGAGATAATGACTAAATATGATAGATAGATAGATAGATAGATAGATAGATAGATAGATAGATAGATAGATAGATAGATAGATAGATAGATAGATAGATAGATAGATAGATAGATATAAACTTAAACTACACTATCCCTTCAGCCCAGGAAGTGGTCGAATCGGGAGGGCATTCCAATCTCTAATAGTCCGAGGGAAGAAGGAACCTTTGTAAATGTCAATTTACATGGAACACAAGTCAGTGACACAGGGCGGTAGTTACGAGCAAGAGCCCTATCTCCTTTTCAAAGAGAGGGCATATGTTCGCCTGAATCTGAATAGGAGTCGCTACTGGTGACACGCATCTATCTAGTTTCCAATACGTCTAAATCTCCAAAGGGGGCGTAAGACGGGTTCCGGCGAACCAAGTGTTGAAGGGTGTTAGCTAAGGAAAGGAAAGTTGATGAAATAAGTTTGTACAGTGCAAAAAGAGTGTTTGTACAGTTAAAGATAAAAACAAAAATTGGTCTTTCAAGGAGAAGCATGAGCCACCAGGCTAACAGCACTGCTCAAATGACATTCGTTCACCAGGATCTGTGAAAAAGGAAGTTACCTCGTAGTCCCTAGCTATCGCCAAAGAAGTAAACTTAGCTACTTCATCGTTTGCACCTTCCGCGGATGAAATAACCGAATCTGGAAATGCATTCCAATCTCTAATTGCCTGAGGAAGGAAGGGTCCCTTGTAGAGGATACATGAAATGCCAAAGAGTGATACTTTCTGTCGCTCCTCATTGGGGGGATAAGGTCGTCTGTTGGACTGTTGGCAGCATCCTTTAGACCTTTGTACAATTGTACAAGCTGTAATTTCTCGTAACAAACCTATTCTGAACTTTTTCAATTTCTTTCTGAAAGACTATTCCATGGGGGCATACACAGCTACCATATTCGAAGATGGGGCAAACGAATCCTTTATTTGATGCGTCGTTAACTTCTTTGGGGCACTGATAAAGATTTCGCCTCAAGAAGCCACGAGTTCTATTAGCCTTAGTACACATCTGGACTGAATTTGTCAAAATGTACTTCAAGACCTACACTAATAACCACTGTACATTTCGTTCACATGCTTTGCTTACGGCAATAAAGAACAGACTTAAAGAAAAATTTCATTACGAAAACACGCCTATACAAATACATTGCCACCTTTATCGCCGAAAAAATGAGAGTTTTATGATGAAAAATTGTGATATTTTTCTTATTTCTGCTCAAAATATAGATTGTGGGCACTCGTTAGAACCGCCTCATCGAGGCGGTTCTAACGAGTACCCACAATCTATATTTAAAAGCAGAAATTAGAAAATGTATACCCACAGAAACCCCAGTTTTACTATATAAAAGTGGGGTGCAAGGGTGTCAAAATTATATAGGCGGGTTTTCGTGATGTGTGACATTTTGGAAAAAGCAAATGTTAGATTCTGAGACAAAGAAAAGGTTACGTACATATAATTCTTTGAAAAAGAATTTCGGGATAGAGTCTTGTCTTGATGATATTTAAAATAAAAGTATTAGAAAGGGTTTAACTTCTTTTAGAGTCAGCTTAGAATTGAACGTGGTAGATATTTCGGTGCAAAACTAGATGAAAGATTATGTACTGTATGTAATGTTGTTGAAGATGAAGTTCACTTTCTGTGTCAATGTTAAAGTATGCAAGCCAAAGAAAAACACTTTATGACTCTCCATTAAAAGATTCAAACATATTATTAAGTCTTGATAATTTGCCGACCGCTCCAAGGCGGTTCTTCTGTCGCGGTTTATTTTTTTTCTGGTTTGTCTTTGTGTGTTTGTGTCGCTTATATTATTTTATTTTGGATAGCCTATTTGCCATTTTGTAGGAAAGTAACTGTCCTTTTGGCTTTCCGCTATTGATGTTTCCATTAGGGTATGTTGTTTCGTGTTTGTATTTCTTTCCCTTTGGTGTCTCTGATAGGAGCTGAGGGTTGATAGTATCGATTCCTGATCATTGCCACTACTTCTATTTTGTTCCGTCTAAAACATTCTTTGAGCTAATGACACATGATAACAAAAATGTAATGATAGCTATCGGTAAATACATAAAAGAATGCTGTATTACATGAGTTTAAAAATGATTTTTAATATCACAATCCAAACCCTTGACTGTTTATTGCGTCACTGGGGATGATTTTATCGCACATGTGCGTTAGTATTGTGTGTGGATGTGTGTGGTCTGAATGGGGTGGGAATTGTATCATTTGTTTCTTGTTAAATGTCATTGATTTGCCTATATCCCATATTATGGTATATATGTGAAATAAAGAGTATTATATTCCAATGCCATGAACCATGAAATATTGTTTTTACCAACTTTTAACATCTTCTCTACTAATACATACTGTTTTTACTCTTAAACTCTTCTAAAATCTAACACTTTTTCTTCTATCACGCTTTACTTTCTCTGACGCGCGCAGCTGCACATAAACCTCGCGAGAGGGTGAGGCAGGATATATTTAAGAAATAATTTTTATTTTTCTGCGGTTCATGAAAGTATGAACGCAATGAATGGGTCGCGTGCAAAGTAAATGAAGGGGGGGGGGGGGTATGTAAACTTTTCTAGCAACCCACTGCCGTTCATACTTTCATGAAAAGCAGAAAAAATAAGTTTATATTTTTTATGTTTACATTCTTTGCCCCTCATCATTGGGCGAGAAAATGCTTATGGTGCAAACTTTTAAAGCTGAAAAAAATTTACACGGTGTTTTTCCTACAGAGAGCGGAACAGCGTTGACGTCACCAACGCCCGTAGAGAACAATGGTTTAGACTGACGTCACTAGACGTCACTCAAAATCATTGGAGTCGATGCGTTCATGGAAATATGAACTACATTGTTTTTGTAGGTTTTACGCTATACTGGTTACCAAAACTTCATAAAAGACCCTACAAAGCACGATTTATTGCAAATTCTAGCTCTTGCACTACCACTGAACTTTCTAAATTATTAACTTCCTGTCTTACTGCTATTAAAACGCATGTGATTAAATATTGTGATAAAGTCTTTGAAAGATCAGGAAGAAATCTGTTTTGGTCTATAAAAAATTCGAATGAGGTTTTAAATAAATTGAAATCCAGACATTTTCGTACTTCAAGTATGTCTACTTACGATTGTTCCACTCTTTACACTACACTTCCTCATAATCTTATAAAAGTAAAGCTTAATGATTTAAGTGAATGGGCTTTTCATAGAGAAGATTCTCTCTATCTTGCACGTAATGTCAGAAATGCATTTTTCACTTCTAAAGAGCACAAGAATTATACTCTTTGGTCATGTAAGAAAGTGTGTGATGCCCTCACCTTTCTACTTGACAATATTTATATTAGATTCGGTACTAAGTTATTTAGACAAATTGTGGGCATTCCGATGGTTACGAATGGCGCACCTCTTGTGGCTGATCTATTCTTGTATTGTTATGAAAGAGACTTCATGTTGTCGCTTTCCATTGATAACCAGTCTGAAATTATTGAAGCTTTTAGCTCCACTTCTAGATATTTAGATGATTTATTAAATATTGATAATACCTATTTCGATGGTTTGATCAGTCAGATTTACCCCCCAGAACTTCAGTTAAATAAAGCAACTTCTTCTGATACCGAGGCCCCGTTTTTTGGATTTACATCTATCTATTGTAGATGGGTTTGTCTCGTGCAAAATTTATGATAAACGCGATGACTTTGATTTTGAGATTGTAAATTTTCCTTTTTTGATGGTGATGTTCCTCGTGCGCCATCCTATGGCGTTTATATTTCGCAATTACTTCGATTTGCTATAGTGTGTAGTCATGTAACTGACTTCAACACTCGTAATAAATTATTAACGGCTAAACTTCTTAATCAGGGTTATCGGTACCATAAACTACGCAAAGCATTTTCAAAATTTTATAGACACCATTCTGATTTAATTTCAAAATTCAATCTCTTTTGCAACAAGGTCTATCGGAACCCGAATTTTATGGTGACTTAGTATATAAATTCAGAAAAATATACAACCGCAATGACTTTAGCACCCAATTACGTAAAATCATTCTTCCATGTAAAAAGATTGGGTACAACATGGATATTATACGACAGACTGCATGCATGGTAGTTGACCCAATCACGGTTGGCAACTTTGCTTCCCTCTTTAATTGCACGCCGGTGGGTCAGGCCTCAGATTCTATGACAGTTCCAACGTAAAGGCTTATTGAGAATTAGAGAGATCTAATTCAAGGTAATGTTGGTTGGTGCCTGATGCTCTGTCTCTGGTCGGACCCATCGGAGTCTAACTGTTGGTTTTCTTTTGCTCCAGCATTTCAGTGGTTTCTTGCTGTCGAGTCCTCACCGTTGTCTCACCTCTGTGGTTCTTTGATTATTTGTGTTCACGGAGATGTTGCACTGATGAGTTGGGAGGCCTTCATGCGGACTGAACAAATTATTTGTCTAAATCGCGGCGCAAGTAAGGGCGAGGATTGTGGCCACGTAAGATCGATTTAAGCCCCCCAGTGGAAATCTTTCCACTGACCGTTCCAAGGCGGTTCTTCTGTAGCGATTTATTTATGTTGTTGTTTGTAACTTACTGTGTATCACTTGTGTCTTTTTATTTTGGATGGCCATATGGCCATTTTGTGGGAAAGTAACTGTCCTTATGGCCTTCCTTTGTTTAGGTTTCCATTATGGTCTGGTCGCTTAATGTTTGTGTTTCTTTCCCTTTGGTGTCTTTGATGGGTGGAGTAAATTAATTGTATCGATTCCTGATCTTTGTTTTACTTCTACTTTACATTAGACTTTACACTGGAAATGTAAATATAGACAGACAGATTGTGTTACAGTGTTTGATCGTGTTATAGATCCATGGTGCGCAAGTCTTAGTCTTGGCCATTTTCATTGGCATAAACCTTTCCATTGCCGTAATTAATTCGGATTCACAAGTCATTACTTAACTGACATGTGAAGAGGTCAGAGGTCCTGGTGAAAATAATATATCTCTGAGAACGCTTGAACAGATACAAGACACTAAAAGCGGCGTACACTAATATCCGAGGAATGTCCGGGAAATATCCGGAAAGTGTGGGAGTAGTGGTGTGTTATCCCTAATATCTCGACTTTGGGTTTTAGATTAAACATATCTTATTGCAAAATAACAAACGGATTGGAGATAAGTTACATGCATCACGAAAACACGCCTATATAAGTTTGACTCCCTCGAACCCCACTTTTATATAGTAAAACTGGGGTTTGCAGGGGTAACCCTTCTTTTTCTTATCGAGGCGGTTCTAACGAGTACCCATAATCTATATTTTAGAGCAGAAATAAGAAAAAATGTCACAATTTTTCATCTTAAAATTTTCACTTTTTCGGCGATAAAGGTTACAATGTATTTGTATAGGCGTGTGTTCGTAATGGTATGGCAACATTAGATAGTCCTCTCCCTACAGCAATGCAACGAATATCTTCAATGGAACAATGGTTTATGCAATTAGTTGTAGGCCTATATTCATAAACTAGTGTTTTCTGGTGGTTATTTAATCCACGTACTCCATCAAACATTCTTCCTCTCATACAGTGGTGGCGTCAGCATTAGGCTAGCACGGCCGTGAAATGAGCGCCATCTAATCCCCACGTCATAATGAGAAAACCGGGGTCTGCGGGATACACGTTGGTTCTCTTATTCCAGCCCCAAGACACAATTTGATACAAATTTTATTAAATTCTGTCTTCCCGAAGTCGAGATATTAGGGATAACGCACCAACCGAATATTTTCCAGATATTTCTCGGACATAAGTGTGCACCGGGTATGATATAATTGAAGCGATTTTCGCAAAAATAATTACATTTGGCCACGTTTAGAATACCTGATATCAGTATATATCGGTATATATACAGATATATACACATTGTTTAAATAATCAATCGGCCGTAGCCTTTACTTCTATTTTACAGGGTTATACATCATTTTCCTTATTCCTGCTCTAATAGAAGTGAAGGCAATGGTCAGGAATCCATACAATTAACACACAGCTCCCATCAGAGACACCAAGGGAAAGAAACACAAACATGAAACAACCGGACCCTAATGGAAACATCACTAGCGGAAAGCCAAAAGGACAGTTACTTTCCCACAAAATGGCCAATTGGCCATCCAAAACAAAATAATATAAGCGATACACACTCAAAGACAAGCCATAACAGAAATAAACCACGACGGAAGAACCGCCCCGGAACGGTCAGTGAAATGAACTCTCCCCCGTGGGCACAACCCCCGCCCCCACTTCCGTCGGGATTAATACAAATAATCTGTTCAGTCCGCATGAAGGCCTCCCTCTGAGATATAAGTTGTGGTTACTCATTAGAACCACCTTGGCGTCCTAATGAGTGCCTACAATCTATGTTTGGAGCAGAGATATGCAAAAATATCACATTTTTTAATCAGAAAATTTATATTTTATTTTTATTTAGTATTTATTTAATAGGTACAGTTTTCAATACTGTGAAAATTAAGTAAGAAATAACATTAAAGATTTAATATTCTATCTGTCGCCGACACTTTGCCGTGTCATCTTGCAGAGACACACTTGTGACTATTCATTAGGTGTGAAAAGTATTATCAGTTGAAAAGGATTAAGTGAACAATAATGTAATCAGTAAACACGTGGCCGTTTGCATGCATAAATATCAGCTATTAATAATTGACGGGCATAAATGAGATAATTAAATTATATATTCGGTACCTTTTATCCTAAGATCGGAACAAATGGATGGATGGGTTTCTTGACATTATTATTTTTTTTACTAATTACGAACAAAAAAAAAGGGAAAATAGGCAATGATAAAATGTGTCCTATGATACAAGACTTTGGTTTTGAACTTTTCGTTTTTGAACAATTATTTGATAAATCCCAAACTTCAGAATATAGAACAGAGAATACCAATTTACCTCTATAACTCCTTACTATTGTGCTGGTTTTAACTTTTCATGCTATAAATACATTAGATGGTATGGCAATTAACAACAAAGGCCATAGATCTAAGTGTCTTGGGGTATTTATTTCATTACCGAATTGTCTTCGATGATAGCTTCATGCGTATATAATACAGTGCATTGTGTAACTGTTTAGGACGTAAAAAGCGTCTTAATTTTGTTTATTAACTATTTCTAACACTTGTGGAAATAAATAAATAATAAATGTTGGTTTCTCGGGGTGTCATGTGGTGTCTTGGGGCTTTCAGACTGACCGTGTGTGCTTCCATAAAAGCTACACATTATTTGATGACGTCATATCAAAATACGCAAATGGCCTTACAGCAGCGAAGTTCCGCGGGCAATTGGGGAATGGCAAAAAAGAAAATACAGGTATGACTATGCACCACATACATTGTATTATGTTTGAGCATGAAGCTGTTATTCATTTGTTTAATTCAAAGCCGTTTCAAATGCGTGCTATTCTCATTACTTCATATTTACCCACAATAAATTATTGGATTGGAGTGGGTGGAGAAAGTCTAGCTTGTTATTAGCTGGAGGTATGGACACATTCAAAGTCTACGGCACATAAGGTAAAACATTAGTCTCGTTTTCTCTGGTTAGCAAAATATTTTCCGGTTCTGTACTACTCTACACGGCCCCCGCCCATTGGGGCTTGAAGAAATAAATTGGCTGCATGATGCTTCCACTCAGAGCTAAGAGTACTGGTAAACTGCTCAGAGGATCTAAGCCTGCCAGGTAAAGCGGTGCGAGTTGGACCGTCCATGTTTATTAACCCTATTGGTTTCATTTGGCGGCCGGGCTTGAGATGTCATTTCGTCTTAATGTCGGGTAAAAGTCCCACAAAATTGGAAGCAATGTTTCCAAATTGACCTATGGAGTGTTTACAGGGACGTTAAATCTCAAACAAACAATCCGAACTCTACAATTGATGTAGCTCAAATGATTTTCTGTAATTACTATAACAATGGTTTAATCATCGTCCTATCAAACCCAGCGTTTCATTGGTGGGCAGCCTGTGCTGTCAATATATGACTAATTTGCCGAGTCCATGACATGGGTTGATTGTCTTTAAATGTAGGCTGGAAAAATGATCCTGAACGGCGACATACATGTACATGTAAATCGTTAACTAACATTTTGTTTAACCCTTTCGTTCCTTTGCAGCAAACAAATAATGTAGACCCTGATTAGATACCATGCTCTGCAATGTCTGACCCATAAATTCCTGTCCTGTAGGCAAACCTTTTTATGGGTGCTGCTTAATTAGTGCTGGAAAATCCGAATGCAGTATAATTTTGTTCTTTTTTTTCTTGTTTTACCACAATTTTATGCCCTGTCATTCAAAAAATGGCGGGGTATTATGTTATACCCTCCGAAGTTTTGAGATCTGTTAGCGCCTCATAGTTTTGTGTCCGCTCCATAACTCTGATACCATTTGAGATATTTCATGAAACTTCACAGATATGTAGACCACAATGAGATGAAGTGCATAACGTATGAACCATAGCTCAGATTTTCTTACTTTTTTGAACATTGAACTTAGCCATTTCTGTCATAGTTTCGTGTCCGCTCCATAACTTTGATATCTTTTGGGATATCCATGAAACTTCACAGATATGTTGGGCACCATGAGACGACATGCAGATATATGAACCCAGAATTGAACCGTATCTCTGATTTTCCTACTTTTGGAGTTATTGCCCTTTGAACTTTGAATATAGCTGTTGCTATCAGTTTGTGTCCGCTCCATAACTCTGATACCATTTGAGATATTTCACTAAAACTTCAGAGATATGTAGAGCACCCTGAGACGACATGCAGAACATGTGAACCGTAACTCTGATTTTCCAGTACTTTTGGAGTTATCACCCCTTGGACATGGCCATTGCTATCATGTAGTCTGTTTGAAGCACTGTATCTCTGAACCTAATGATTGATTCTTACCAAACTCACATGGTTACATCACTAGGATGGGGGAAAACAGTCATTAGGTTTTGATGACCTTTACCTTATTTTCAAGGGCACAGGTCCCCAAAAACTGTCCATTTGGGGCCAAAGATTGCTTGTCTGCACCCTGTCTCATGAACACATCAATGAAATGTGGTCTAACTTGGTACAATATATCATTGCAGTTGACCAAAGATTTGATTAGATTTTCAAGACCTTGACTTTATTTTAAAGGGCACTGGCCTCCAAAATGAAAATGAGAAGTGTAATTCTGGTCTACTTTCTTTTGCAGTCATGGCTCTTTGAAAATTGAAAGTAGTCATCTCAGTCATGTATTCCTGTCAACTTTATTAAGGGAAAGAGTAATGCATGTTTAATTTGAATTCCTTTTTGACTATGATATGGCACTTGCTTGGTGTAATTGTAGTGGCGGGGCATCATGCAGTGCTTGCAGCTTTTGACTCTAATCATGCTGTTCACGACAACCCATATCTTTGGAAACAGTGTAGATCCAGATCCGATGGCTTCTGAAGAAGCCATCTGATCAGGATCTGCACTGTTTGACAGTCAGTTAATGAATTTGTAGGAATAAATTACTTGAAGAAATCTGATTGGTTCAAAGTCAGAAATGGGTGTGGCTTAACTGAATATTCAGCAAGAGAAAGGTTAATAGCACAAACAGTTGTTTCAGTCAATGCAATTTTCTCACATTTTACCACAGCACATCATTCAGATTCTAGCACATACAGTTCTTGCATGTGAAAAAAGTAGTTATAGAGATCACAAACACATACATGTGCACATGTTTATGCTGTCACTCATTTGGAGACATATCTTTGAAATTGGCTGTTGAAAATACTTCACGATCAATCTCCACACTGTTTTAACCCTTATATTGCTGTTCATGACAACCCTTATCTTTGCAAACAGTGAAGATCCAGATCAGATGGCTTCTGAAGAAGCCATCTGATCAGGATCTACACTGTTTGGCATTCAGTTTATGAATTGTAGCAATAAATTACATCAAATAATTTGATTGGTTGATAGATAGAAATGGGTGCGGCTTAAATGAATATTCAGCAAGATAAGGGTTAATAACATGCCAGTGAAAGATATGATTGCACCACTGCTTTTTAATGTACTCTCCCATTTGAAACACCTCAACAAAGTTTATCTACTGGTAAATCAAGTTGAAATTGTCCTGAAAAATGTTCTGCCTGTCCGGTCTTGTCAGATTGTGAAACATGTGGTGTGTCCGTTGATCAACCCGTATTTTTGCATAGGCTAATCTTAGAAATGATATTAGAAAGTGATAGTTCTGCAGCATGTGTAAAGAATGTATGCACTATTTTATGTAGTGTGGATTTTTGGAGACGTATGGTAGTTAACCCATTTTATACCGGAAACCCCAAAACGGTAATTTGCAAACAGTGCCGGTCCAGATCAGACGCCACAGAACACGGCATCTGATCAGGGCCTACACTGTTTGCAAAAAGTAAAGCCATTTTTCCAAAATTAATTTTGAAGAAAATACAACCTGACAACCCTAAATTTTAAAATGGACTCCTGCTATATATAATGAGGAAGATTTCATTTGGTACGAAAAGTGTTAATCCCTTTTGCATTCCTGCATGAACGTGAATGATATAACCATCACAGTGGACATGTTATACCTTTCGTAATCTTTGTATAATAACCAAGTAACTTCAGCCTGGCTGATAGATGATGACATCAAGCAGGCATACGAAACATGCATGAGGTAGCCATCCTCAAAGATTGTCCATATCAACTGATCTAACTACTCATGATTTTTAGCTCACCTGACCGAAGGTCATGGTGAGCTTTTGTGACCGTAAGATGTCCGGCGTCGTCGTGCGTCGTCCGTCGTCCGTCGTCCGTCGTGCGTAAACTTTTTCTTGTGAACAAACTAGAGGCCACAGTTTTGGTCCAATCATCATCAAACTTGCTCAGAATGATCATCATGACAATATCTCGGTCAAGTTCGAATATGGGTCATGTCGGGTGAAAAAGTAGGTCAGTAGGTCAAATCATAGAAAAACCTTGTGAACACTCTAGAGGGCACAGTTTTGGTCCAATCATCATCAAACTTGCTCAGAATAATTATCATGACAATATCTCGGTCAGGTTCGAATATGGATCATGTAGGGTCAAAAAGTAGGTCAGTAGGTCAAACCATAGATAGTCCTTGTGAACACTCTAGAGGGCACAGTTATGGTTCAATTATCATCAAACTTGCTCAGAATGATCATTGTGACAATATCTCGGTCAAGTTTGAATATGGGTCATGTCGGGTCAAAAAGTAGGTCAGTAGGTCAATTCATAGAAAAACCTTGTGAACACTCTAGAGGGCACAGTTATGGTCCAATCATCATCAAACTTGCTCAGAATAATCATCCTGACAATATCTCAGTCAAGTTTGAATATGGGTCATGTTGGGTCAAAAAGTAGGTCAGTAGGTCAAATCATAGAAAAACCTTGTGAACACACTAGAGGGCACAGTTATGGTCCAATCATCATTAAACTTGCTCAGAATGATTGTCATGACAATATCTCGGTCAAATTTGAATATTGGTCATGTCGGGTCAAATGTAGGTCAGTAGGTCAAATCATGGACGAGGTGAGCTTTTGGGATCACTTTTCGTCCGTCGTCCGTCGTCAGTCCGTGCGTCCGTAAACAATTTCTTCAAACGACATCTCCTCCTAAACCACTGATCGGATTTTGACCAAACTTCACAGGAATGATCCTTAGGTGGTCCCCTTTCAAAGTTGTTCAAATGGTTCCGGTCCGTTGCACATCTAGGTCATAGGAGCCAAAAATAGATTTTTTTTTCACCAAAAACTTAAAAAATCTTCTTCTCTGAAACCACAAGGCCCAGGTCTTTGATATTTGGTATGAAGCTTCATCTAGTGGACCCCTACCAAGATTGTTCAAATTATAGTGCTGGGACCAAAAATGCCCCCGCTCCGGGCCCTTTGGTTTTACATGGGCTTATATAGGGAAAATCTTTAAAAATCTTCTTCTCTGAAACCGTAAGGCCCAGGTCTTTGATATTTGGTATGGAGCTTCATCTAGTGGAACTCTACCAAGATTGTCCAAATTATAGTGCTGGGGCCAAAAATGCCCCCGCTCTGGGGCCCTTTGGTTTTACATGGGCTTATATAGGGAAAATCTGTAAAATCTTCTTCTCTGAAACCGCAAAGCCCAGTTCTTTGATATTTGGTATGAAGCTTCATCTAGTGGACCCCGACCAAGATTGTTCAAATTATAGTGCTGGGGCCAAAAATGCCCCTGCTCCAGGGCCCTTTGGTTTTACATGGGCTTGTATAGGGAAGAGCTTTAAAAATCTTCTTCTCTGAAACCGTAAGGCCCAGGTCTTTGATATTTGGTATGAAGCCTCATCTAGGGGACCCTTACCAAGATTGTTCAAATTATAGTGCTGGGGCCAAAAAAGCCCCCGCCCCGGGGCCCTTTGGTTTTACATGGGCTTAAATAGGAAAAATCTTTAAAAATCTTCTTCTCTGAAACCGCAAGGCCTAGGTCTTTGATATTTGGTATGAAGCTTCACCTAGTGGACCCCTACCAAGATTGTTCATATTATAGCCCTGGGGCCAAAAATGCCCCTGCTCGGGGGCCCTTTGGTTTTACATGGGCTTATATATGGAAAATCTTGAAAAATCTTCTTCTCTGAAACCGCAAGGCCCAGGTATTTGATATTTGGTATGAGGCTTCATCTTGTGGACCCCTACGAAGATTGTTCAAATTATAGTGCTGAGGCCAAAAATGCCCCCGCCACGGGGCTCTTTGATTTTTCATAGGCTTATATAGGCAAAATCTTTAAAAATTTTCTTCTCTGAAACCGTAAGGGCCATGTTTTTGATATTTGGTATGAAGCTTCATCTAGTGGACCCCTACCAAGATTGTTCAAATTATATTGCTGGGGCCAAAAATGCCCCCGCCCCGGGGCCTTTTGGTTTTACATGGGCATATATAGGGAAAATCTTTAAAAATCTTCTCTGAAACCACAAGGCCCAGGTCTTTGATATTTGGTATGAAGCTATACCTAGTGGACCCCTACCAAGATTGTTCAAATTATAGTTCTGGGGCCAAAAATGCACACGCCCGAGACCCTTTGGTTTTACATAGGCTTATATAGGGAAATCTTAAAAAATATTCTTCTCTGAAACAACATGTCCCAGGTCTTTGATATTTGGTATGAAGCTTCACCTAGTGGACCCCTATCAAGATTGTTCAAATTATAGCCCACGGGCCAAAAATGCTCCCGCTCCAGGGCCATTTGGTTTTACATAGACTTATATGGGGAAAATCTTGAAAAATTTTTGTCTCTGAATTCACAAGGCCTAGGTCTTTGATATTTGGTATGAAGCTTCATCTAGTGGACCTCTACCAAAATTGTTCAATTATAGCCCTGAGACCAAAAATGCCCCAGCCTTGGGGCCCTTTGGTTTTACATAGACTTATATAGGGAAAATCTTTAAAAATCTTCTTCTCTGAAACCACAAGGCCTAGGTCTTTGACATTTGGTATGAAGCTTAATCTTGTGGACCTCTACCAAGATTGTTCAAATTATAGCCCTGGGGCCAAAAATGCCTCCGCTCCAGGGCCCTTTGTTATTACATAGACTTATATATAGGGAAAATCTTGAAAAAGCTTCTTCTCTGAAACCAGATAGCCCTGGTCTTTGATATTTGGTATGAAGCTTCATCTAGTGGACCTCTACCAATATTGTTCAAATTATAGCCCTGAGACCAAAATCGCCCCTGTCTCGGGGGCCCTTTGGTTTTACATAGACTTATATAGGGAAAATCTTTAAAAATCTTCTTCTGTGAAACCACAAGGCCTAGGTCTTTGATATTTGGTGTGAAATTTCATCTAGTGGACCTCTATCAAGATTATTCAATTTATAGTCCTGGGGCCAAAAATGCCCCCGCCCCAAGACCCTTTGGTTTTGCATAGACTTATATAGGTAAATCTTTAAAAATCTTCTTCTCTGAAACCACAAGGCCCATGTCTTTGATATTTGGTATGGAGCTTCATCTAGTGGACCTCTACCAAGATTGTTCAAATTATAGCCCCTGCCCTGGGGCCCTTTGGTTTTACATAGACTTATATATAGAGATAATCTTTGGAAATCTTCTTCTCTGAAACAGCAAGACCTAGGTCTTTGATATTTGGTGTGAAGCTTCATCTAGTGGACCTCTATCAAGATTGTTTAAATTATAGCTCTGAGGCCAAAAATGTCCCCGCCCCGGGGCCATTTGGTTTTACATAGGCTATGTAGGGAATATCTTTAAAAAATGGTCTCTGAAACCCCAAGGCCCAGGTCTTTGATATTTGTTGTGTAGCTTCATCTAGTGGACCTTTGCCAAGATTGTTCAAATTATAGGCTTTGTTGATATTTGGTATGAAGCTTCACCTTTTTAGACCTCCCTCAACATTATGCACATTGTAGCCCTGGGGTCAATAATGGCCCTCCCAGAGGCCCACTTGTAACTCTATCATATGGGTCAGGTGAGCGATCCAGGGCCATCATGGCCCTCTTGTTATACATGTAATTGTTTAACAATGTGTCAAAAATCAGATTTTGAGCTAAGCTCAGCCCAAAGTAGTGCAGTGTTTCCTCCAGTCCTTTTTAGCATGGCACAGCACAATGCCCCTTTTCTCTTGTTTGTTTGTTTGTATTGGAGTTTAACGGCCCAGTCAACACTATTTAGGTCATTTTTGAGCCGGTCAGTTAACCTATCCACACTTTCCTGGGCAGGCTTATACGTAAGCGGTTAACCAGTACAGTGCACATTCTTTCGCCAGAAACTGACAACACTGCCCTTCTTGAATCAGCGGAAGGGAGAGAATGACCGTAGAAAAGATTTCATGATCAATCTCCACGAAAGAATGTTGCCGACCCCGGCGGGAGTCGAACCCGCGTCCTCCTGATCACCAGTCAGACGCGCATCCGACTGAGCCAACGAGGCCGGCCCTTTTCTCTTGTGCCATGCCTATTTAGCTCATCAGTACGAAAGTACAGAAGGGCAATAGCAGTCACACTGGCGTGGGCGTACATGTATATGTATCCGTGTACGTCAGTCTGAGTTAAAGTTTTTGGTTAAAGTTTTCTATTGCTCTATATCTCTAAAACCACTTGATGGATTTAGTTACTTCTTGGACTGATGTTACATATTGGTCGAAAGTTTCACACAGTTCAGGAGGACATGGGTTCTATACCTGCCGGGATCTGCAACATTCTTTCGTGGAGATTTATTCCCAGTTTGGCTTCGTCCCAGGAAGAGGCACAACAGATGCAATTTTTGTTGTCCGACAGCTGCAAGAGAAGTATTTGGCGGCCAACAAGCGACTCTACATGGCTTTTGTAGACCTGGAGAAGGCATTTGATCGAGTGCCTCGGAAAGTCATCTGGTGGGCACTAAGAAAACTTGGAGTGGACGAGTGGATTGTGAAACTGGTCCAAGGGATGTACGCAAATGCTCGGAGCCGTGTCCGCGTTGGTGATGGTTACAGTGAAGAATTCGAGGTGAAGGTGGGTGTTCATCAAGGCTCTGTTCTCAGCCCACTGCTTTTCATCATTGTGCTTGAAGCCTTGTCATGCGAGTTCCGCTCTGGAGTCCCCTGGGAGGACCTGTATGCTGATGACCTTGTCATCATAGCTGAATCCCTTGAGGAATGTGTCAGGAGGCTCTTAACTTGGAAAGAGGCAATGGAGGCGAAAGGGCTGAGAGTGAATGCAGGAAAGACAAAGATCATGATCTGTGGTACAGGTCTGGACCTCTTGCAGAGTACAGGCCAGTTCCCATGCGCTGTATGTCGCACTGGAGTTGGCAGCAACAGTATCTTTTGTAATGGCTGCAAGTTCTGGGTGCACAAGAAATGCAGTGGGCTCAAACGCTTGATAGAGGACCCTGAGTACAGGTGTACACGGTGCCAAGGAACTGCACGCCCCTTAGATGGCAGACCACAGAGGGAAGTTCAAGTCGGATCAGACAAGCTGGAGGTTGTAGCTTCCTTCTGCTACCTAGGTGATATGCTCTCTGCAGGGGGTGGTTGCGACCTTTCAACTACATCACGTGTGAAAACAGCCTGGAAGAAATTCAAGGAGTTGCTACCAGTTCTCTCTTCCCGCCACCTCTCGTTCAAGACACGTGGCCGTGTGTATAGCTCTTGTGTGCGGAGCGCAATGCTCCATGCCAGTGAGACATGGCCATTGACAAAGCCAAACCTCCAACGTCTACAGCGAAATGACAGGGCAATGATCAGACAGATCTGCAATGTCAAGCCACAGGACACTGTCACCATCAGGTCCAGTGAGTTACTGGAGCGTCTTGGCATTGAGGACCTGGACCTCATCCTGAAAGAGAGAAGACTTCGCTGGTATGGACATGTGGAACGCTCCAACGGTGCAATCAAGACTGCCTGTGACATACAGGTAAGTGGAAAGCGGGGGCCAGGAAGGCCCAAGATGACCTGGAAGCAGCTAACAGAAAGAGATTGCAGAGAATGGAAGCTCTCTGCTATCGATCCTCATGATAGACAAGCCTGGAGATCTGGTGTAAGATCTGCCATGCGTGCAGCAAGCCAGCTACCTGGAAGGGGGCCCACTTATGTGGACGTTGCCCCTGTACCTGCACGTTAATCAAAAATCCGTTGATGATGATGATGATGAGATTGATCATGAAATCTTTTCTACTTTCATTGTCTCCCTTCCGCTGATTCAAGAAGGACTGTTGTCAGTTTCTGGCGAAAGAATGCGCACTGTACTGGTTAACCGCTTACATGAAAAGTGTTAATAGGTAAACTGACTGGCTCAAAAATGACCTAAATAGTGTTAACTGTGCCATTAAACTACAATACAATACAATAAATTAGCGCTGAATAGGACAACCCCTATCTTTGCAAACAGTGTAGATCCAGGCCATCTGATCAGGATCTTCAGTGTTTGTCAAGCTGTTTGTGAATTGAATTTATCATATAACGTCGCGTCTGAGAATGTAATAACGTCATGTATTATTTTCGATAATCCACTAGTGGATTAAATATGCAAATTAGCTAGATACGTCCCGTAACTTTACATGTACGGCGTCCTTAACGACGTCGCGTTTACTTATGGCGGAATATTGACATTTTTGTAAACAATCGTGAATAAAATGTCATATGATAAATAGAATCTTGCATTCGTGCTCATGTATTATTGAATTTATTAAACTCGTTGAGCAAAAGGGATAAAATGCTCGGCAAGCCTCGCATTTTATCCCTTTTCCTCAACTCGTTTAATAAATTCAATAATACATGAACACTCATGTAAGATCCTCTATGAATACATTACATGTATATCAAGTAATTTCATAGTCGAAGAGTCAGAATTGGTTGTGCCTAAAGCAATTCATCCGCAGGATAGGAACTAATGAATCTTAACCCTTGTTCTGCTGAATATTCATATATGCCACACCCACTACCCATTATCAGCCAATCAGATTACTTGATGCAAATTATTACACATCAGCAGGATACGAACTAATGAATCTTAACCCTTGTTCTGCTGAATATTCATATATGCCACACCCACTACCCATTATCAGCCAATCAGATTACTTGATGCAAATTATTACACATCAGCAGGATACGAACTAATGAATCTTAACCCTTCTTCTGCTGAATATTCATATATGCTACACCCACTACCGATTATCAGCCAATCAGATTACTTGATGCAAATTATTACACATCAGCAGGATACGAACTAATGAATCTTAACCCTTCTTCTGCTGAATATTCATATATGCCACACCCACTACCGATTATCAGCCAATCAGATTACTTGATGCAAATTATTACAACAAATTCACAACCTGAATGACAAACAATGTAGATCCTGATCAGATGGCTTCTTCAGAAGCCATCTGATCTGGATCTACATTATTTTAAAGAAAAGGCATATCCGGGTTCAGCAGGACAAGGGTTAACACAAGATAATAAAAAAATCTTCTTCATGATGGTCAATAAAATTTTTGGGGGTTGGGGTCATTTTCTGAGTAGGTAGAGTGACAGCAAATGGAAAAATTTTATGGTCGGCCAAATACTTAACGTGAATAAAGTGTCTTGTTTTCTCTCAGGTATCATTTGTGATACGAGATGAGATTGAAAGACACCACCGATCTGGGGTAAATGCCCTGCAGTATGATCCGCTGCTGAACAGACTGTATTCTGCTGGAAGAGACTCCATCATTAGAATATGGAACACAAGGGCCACAAACAAGGTTAGTTTTATATTAATCATTATCATATAACATTATGTCATGTCATAAAATCATATGACCACAGATATAATAACATATGGTTAACCGTTGCTGGTGTATAACATCATGAAACTCTCTGTGACAACCCTATATGTATGTCTTCTGTTGACATTCCTATGCACTCATAGCTTAAGTGGAATGGGACCACCTTCAAGGGTGGCAACTCCTGCAAAATTATTTTTGTCTCCCAAGTAAATAGGGGTCAACTCGTAAAGGAAAGAATTCACCATATTTGCATTATTTGCTGGCTCCCAACTTGCACATTGTCAGTGTTGGAAAAACAGGTAACCAGACCCCCCTGACCTTGAAAGGTCAGGGGGGTCTGGTTACCTGTTTTTCCAATACTGATAACCTTCAGACTAGGGACCAGCAGGTAATGCAAATAAGGTGAATAGCTCCTTGGAAGGCTTATATTTAAGCCGTTAACCGGTACCATGCACATTCTTTCATCAGAAACTTACAGCTGCCCTTCTTGAATCAGCGGATGGGAGAGAATGGCCAAAAAAAAAATCATGATCAGTCTCGATGAAAGAATGTTGCCAATACCGCAGGTGTAGTCTTGGATGGTAGTCATGTGTTGCCTGTATTGCGTGTATTTGTTAGAATTTCCTTGATGAGAGCATTCCTTCAAGTACACAAACTATAGCAATGAAATATTATCCCTAAATTTTCTTTGCTCTCACGAATCCCTCCCCTTTCCTCCACCCACCGCCATCATACACATGCACACACACACACACACACACACACACACACACACACACACACACACACACACACACACACATACGCACAAAACTATTCATGTGGGGTACCAGGCATGTGAGTTCCACAATACCTTATGGGTCCGTCTTGTGGGGAACTGCCAGTGTCTCTCGTTTTAAAGGAAGGTATTTGTTGTTCTTCAAGCTTTTTCATTATCGTCGTCTTCCATTTCACTGTACGCATCATTTGCATTTCCTTTTTTGATAAATTTAGCACATTACGAAGACACAAATGAATGTTTTTCAACTAACTGGAAAAAAATCGCTTCTTTCAAGGAGACATCCGGCCAATATTAAATATGGAAATCCTTTTGAATACGTTTTGTACTTTGTAGTGTTCTTATTTTGGCAAATATTCACGTAACGGCCCATATTTGCAAACTGTGTGCATTGTCATGTGGGGAACTGTGTACTTCTTTCTGGGGTACTACCCCAGAACGAATAACACAGTTCCCCACAAGCCAGTATTACCACCACAAGACAATACACACTATTGGCAAACAGGTCATTAACATATGTTTTGTCAGAGCAGTTCAAACTTAACAACAAAATATGAAATTGTTCTTACTAGGTACTCAGGAAAGAAAATATAAACGACAAAAAAAAAAAGCTCTCATGGATAAAATCCAAAGTCCAAAAGCTAGACCAAGCCGGAGATTCGGACATCAGTTCTCCTATTTTCGTCTTCGCTTAAACACGTGTGTATTGGGCAGTTATGATGATACCGTCGTTATAAGTTACCCACAAGACTCTAAACATTTCCACTGGTGGTATCCAGAGATACCCAGAGCAGAGTAACTGATTTTTCACTTTTAATATTTTTTTTATATATATATTTAAAAAAAAAATGTCACTTTCGAGAAATAAATTTAGTCGCTGACAGGAAGGAAATGCTTAATAAACGGGAACTCCATCTACTAGCTGATACATTCACATAAAGCCTAATTACAGAATTCAAAAGGATAACCCTTTTATAGAACATATTCAAGCGTTTTATATTTAAAGATTTTTATTCATTTTCTAACAGTCGCTAACGACGCCTCTGGGGCCGGGCCGCGTAGCGCGTCTGACTGAGAAGCCAAAGGTTGCGGTTTCGAAACCCGGCTCGTTCACATACTTTCGAGGAAATTGATTATGAAATATTTTCTATGATCATTCTCCTCCTTCCGCTAATTCAAGAAGGGCAGTTGTCAGTTACTGGCGAAAGTATGTGCTCTCAGTACTGGTTAACCGCTTAGGTCTAAGCTTGCCAGGAAAGGTGTGGTTAGGTTAACTGACCGCGCACGATATAATCCTAATGGGTTGAAAGGGCCTTCTGGTTTCAGACAAGAATATTTTTAAAGCCTTTCCCTATACAAAGCTATTAAAAACCAGTTGGCCCCGGGGCGGGGCATTTTGGGCTCCAGGGCTTTAATTTGAATAACTTTGGTAGAGGTCCACTCGACGAAGCTACATACCAAATATCTAAGACCTGGGCCTTCAGGTTTCTGACAAGAAGACTTTTTAAGCTTTTCTTTATATAACTCTATGTAAAATCAGTGGCCCCGGGGCGGGGCCATTTTGGGTCCCAGGGCTATAATTTGAACAACTTTGGAAGAGGTCTATAAGTCGAAGCTACATACCAACTTTGGTAGAGGTCCACCAGACGAAGATACATACCAAATATAAAAGAACTGGGCCTTCAGGTTTCTGACAAATAGACTTTTGAAGGTTTACCCTATATAACTCTAAGTAAAACAAGTGGGCCCCGAGGCGGGTCATTTTGGGCCCAATTTGAACAACTTTGGTAGAGGTCCACTAGTCAAAGCTACATACCAATTATTTCAGACAAGATTTTTAAAGGGTTTTCCCTTTATTAGTCTATGTAAAACCAGTGGGCCCCAGGGCTATAATTTGAACAACTTTGGTAGAGGTCCACTAGAGGAAGCTACATGCCAAATATCAAAAACCTGGGCATTCTGGTTTCAGACAAGAAGATTTTTACAGGTTTTCCCTATATAAGTCTAAGTAAAACCAGTCGGTCCCGGGGCCGGACGAAGCTACATACCAAATATTAAAGACCTGGGCCTTCTGGTTTCAGACAAGAACACTTTTTAAAGGTTTTGCCAAATTAGTCTATGTAAAACCGATGGCCCCGGGGCGGGGGCATTTTGGGCTCCAAGGCTATAATTTGAACAACTTTGGTAAAGGTCCACTAGACGAAGCTACATGCCAAATATCAAAGACATGGGCCTTCAGGTTCCTGCCAAAAAGATTTTTAAAGCTTTTCCTTATATAACTATATAAAATCAATGGGCTCAGGGCGGGGGCATTTTGGGCCCCAGGGCGATAATTTGAACAACTTTGGTAGAGGTCCAGTCGAAGCTACATACCAATTTTCAAAGACCTGAGCCTTCTGGTTTCTGACAAGTAGATTTTTGAAGCTTTTCTCTATATAAGTCTATGTAAAACAAGTGGGCCCCGGGACGGGACCATTTTGAGCCCCGGGGCTTTAATTTGAACACTCTTGGTAGAGAGGAACTAGATGAACCAACATACCAAATTCGGTAACTCTAGGCCTTATAAAGATTTTTAAAAATTTTGCCATTTGGTTGCCATGGCAACCAGAGTTCAACTTGGATTCAAGGTTTTTGAACAGCTTTCAGTAAGTACCTCCAAAGGATCATTCCTGTGAAGTTTGGTCCAAATTGGCCAAGTATAAGTATAAACATATTTTATTGCATCATAAATCAAGCAACAGGTGGCCAAGTGGTTTAGGAGATGTCAATTGTCGACAGACGACGGACGTACGACGTACGGACGCGTGAGCACTGGCCTATCTGAATAGCTCACTGAGCACTATGTGCTCAGGTCAGCGAAAAATGTTTAAGCAACTTCTCCTCCTAAACAATATGTAGCAGGTGTGCGATCTAGGGCCATCATGGCCCTCTTGTTTAAACTTAAGTCCATATTTAGCACTTTTTTTTGCACTCGTAATCTTTTAGTGATTTTGTGATTTTTAGTGTCGCCACACTGTCCCAAAGGACCAGCTTTGGTAATGGAAGAAAACACAATTATGTTATTTCATAATACAGATTTAATGACAAGCTGACAGTTAATTGCTATAGGAACAGTAGTTTATCAAAACACAAGCGATCAAAGTAGGCCTGATATAGCTGAGTTAACACAGTTAAGCGAGAGTATTTTCCTATACATGTAGTTAACACTGCAGCACTGTTTTTAAGGCAACTTGATGGTCAGCCATAATCTGACCCTGTACAAACACAGGAGGCACGAATATGTGAAATTTTGCTTCCGAAGCTCTTCGTTTGAGACTCTCGAAGCCAAATATAAACATCTCCGGCCTGCAGGATCTTTTTGGGGCCCAGATCATCACAGTCCCTTCATCAATACACACTTGGACGTCCTTGTCCTACATACAATCATTGCAAAATACAAATACTTCCGGATTACTGTTTCTTAAGGATAAGGATTTTGAAATTTGACCTACACTGCCATTATCTCAGAAAACTTGGGACCTTCTTTATTCATTTGTACAAACTTGAAAGTCCTTCTAATGATAATAAAAATCTAATGTTGACACTTCTGGCTTATTGACTGACTGTTTGGGATTAAACATCGCATCAACAAATAATAGGTAATATGGTGACTGACAGAAGAGAACATTTTTTAAGTTCACATATCAACTCTCACTTCACAGAGACAAAAATATGAGAAATGGAACTAAAATCTTGTAACATGCTAGAATATCTAGATACATGACATCCAACTGCTTTGAGCCCTTTCAGTCACCTCTTACGACTGACTGGTTGATTGTTTCAGGTTAAATGTAGTACCAACACAAAATAGGTTATATGCCGACTGACAGGAAAGAACATTTCAGTTCAAAAATCACCTTTCATTTACAAAGTTTTAAAAATAGGAGAAATAGAACTAAAATCTCTTACAACACGTACATATAGCCAAACAGTGGTGACATTCTAACCACAGGGGTGTATTTTTTTTTTTTTTTTTTCATTTTTGAGAAAAATTCTGGTAATTGCTAAAATAAACATTATTTCTAAATTATAAATTTGAAAATCCCATCATTGGAGCAACCAAGTATTGAGCTCCTTCACTTGTACATACTTTAAAGGGAGCCCCGTGTGGTACTGGGGCTTACAGCGTTACGACAGTATGGCCATGTGCATATCGTAAACAGCAACCAAAAGGGCACTTTACAAATATGGAATATCAGGTCTGGGTATTTCAGCAGATAGGAATTTAACTGAATTGGGTTCAACATCCCAACAACACATTATAGGTTATATGGGAACTGACAGGAGAAAACATTTAAGTTAGCAATCACCTCTCACAAACATCAACATAAAAATATGACAAACGGAATAGATGGGAATAATTTAATTCTATTTCTCATATTTATATCTCCATGTACATGAGAGGTGATTTGTGAACTGATATTTTCTTTCCTTTCAGTCGCTATATGACATGGCCCTTACCAAGCTAAATTTAAATGTCACGTCCACTTATTAAATCTATCCAATCCAGGATTTCAATTAAATTTACGTTCATACGTTCAAAATTTGAAGAGTATAGATCACGATCAGATCTGCTATGGATCCATTCTGTATGCAAATAGGTAGGAAGTCATGCTAAGCACGATTTGGGTTATATAAATCAAATGTTCACTGACATTGTTCACTAACATTGTATTTTCATTGCAATGTATTTTGACCCAAAATCAATTAACCCTTATCCTGCCATATTCATCTTATGTTGCATTTGCAAGCAGTATAGATCCAGATCTCGGCTCCTGAAGGAGCCACCTGATCAGGATCTATACTACTTGCCATTCTTATTTTGAACTTAAAATACATGTAATTTATTACACTTATAGCTTGGATTGGTCATAATTCTCGAGTATGTGGGCTTTGTGGATTTTTGTGGCAGGCTAAGGGCTAACTATACAAACCAGTTAAAAAGATGCTATAGTGACAAACATGTGTTAAAGAACTTAAGTAGCTCACTGAATGTTGAAGTTAACTGGACAAATATTAGAAAAAGTTTGAATAATCACAGTAAACCATGTCAACCGGATAAGAAGTGTAGCAGGAGTTATGCGGAAATAAAAAAGTTTAACAGACAGGACAGTGGAGAGCACCATACCATAATACATCCCTTCTAAATAAGGGGTATAGCAAGAGCTGTCAGCAGACAGCATAGCTCATCTGGATCTAAGGACTAAATGCCCCTTTGGCCTATCGGGGGAGGAAGGCAGCATTAAGGTCATAGTTGTTATAGGGGAGGGGTGCTGCTGATAAAACTTTGGACCCATGTGTATCATCAAACTGAACATGAACCAAATCCAACACATGCTTTTGAAATCTGAGCTTTTAAAAAGCTTTAACATAAAGCTTTAGCGTAAAATTTGACTGTGACCTTGACCTTTCGGCCATCTGAATAAAACTCTGGACCTATATCCATCATCATACCAAAAATGAACTAATTCAGTCATATAGTTTTGAAATTATGAGCTCTAGAAATTCTTAAACATGAAATTCCAGTCTGTTACCTTTACCTTAAAAGCATGGGCATATATTGAATCGCTGCTCTTTCACAGATTTTGTCCATTTTGCAAAAGCTGTTTGTCTTGTTTACTTTAGATTGCTACCTCGTCAATATAAACTGACCAAATGAGACAAGTCCTTGGGTACACAGCCTTATATAGGCAGAGAATAGTAGGACATCACTGCATACCTCCTTCAATATGAGACTCTCAACATATCAGTCAGCCCTCGTAAATTACCTTTTTTTATACAGCCTGTCTGTATGCTCAAAACAAGTCCTTTCATTGCAGTTATACACTGTAATCATTGCATACACAAATGAATGTTAGGTGATACAGACCTTTTTGACGGCATTCAATTGCATATATTTACATTTCCAGTGTAAAGTCTAATGTAAACCTATAGAAAACAACTGCGTTCATACTTCCATGAACGCATCGAATCGGATGATTTTAAGTGACATCATTCTAAACCATTGTTCTCTACGGGCGTTGATGACGTCAACGCTGCTCCGCTCGTTGTAGAAAAACAGCGTGTAAATGTTTTTCAACTTTAAAAAGTTGCCCTACAAGCATTTTTTCGCCCAGGGATGCGGGGCAAATAATGTAAATATGTAAAAAAAAAAAATTCTGCTTTTCATGAAAGTATGAATGACAGTGGGTCGCTAGCAAAGTTTACATGAACCCCTTCGGGGTTCATTTACTTTGCACGCGACCCACTGCGTTCATACTGCAGAAAAATATATTTCATTTCTTAAATAAACAGCTTTTATCACTATGCAATAACATTATGGAATAATGGAAGGTTATAAAGAATTAAAAGACGAAAACATTTAACTAAAGGTATTAAAACATTGTTTTAAATAGGTGTTATTTTTTAATGGAGACCCTTTGTCATTCATGCAAAACAGAAGTGAAAGCAATGATCAGAAATCGATACAATGAACCCTAAGCTCCCATCAGAGACACCAAAGGGAAAGAAGCACAAACATGAAACAACAGACCTAATGGAAACATCAATAGCGGAAAGCCAAAAGGACAGTTACTTTCCCACAAAATGGCCAATAGGCTACCCACAATAAAATAATATAAGCATCACAAACACCCAAAGACAAACCATAACAAAAATAAACCGCGACAGAAGAACCGCCTTGGAACGGTCAGTGGAAACGAATTCCGCTGGGGGGTTAAATCGATATTACGTGGCCACAGTCCTCGCCCATACTTCCGTCGCGATTTAGACAAATAATTTGTTCAGTCCGCATGAAGGCCTCCTAACTCATCAGTGCAACATCTCCGTGAACACAAATAATCAAACAACCACAGAGATGAAACAACGGTGAGGACTCAACAGCAAGAAACCACTGAAATGCTGGAGCACAAGGAAACCAACAGATAGACTCCGATGGGTCCGACCAGAAATAGAGCATCAGGCACCTGCCAACATTACCTTGAATAAGATCTCTCTAATTCTCAATAAGCCTTTATACTGGAACCGTCATAGAATCTGAGGCCTGACCCACCGGCGTGCAATTTAAAGAGGAAAGCAAAGTTGTCAACCGTGATTGGGTTAACGACCATGCATGCAGTCTGTCGTATAACATCTATGTTGTACCCAATCTTTTTATATAGAAGAATGATTTTACGAAATTGGGTGCTGAAGTCATTGCGGTTATATATTTTTCTGGATTTGAATACTAAGTCACCATAAAATTCGGGTTCCGATAGACCTTGTTGCAGGAGAGATTTAAGTCTTATATTGAATTTTGAAATTAAATCGGAATGACGTCTATAAAATTTTGAAAAGGCTTTGCGTAGTTGACTGCAATGCAAGGGTAAGCTACCTTCTTCAAGTTTAACCCTTTTTGTACAATATGGAATCTTCCACCTTATAAAAAGCACAGAAACATCTCAAAATTTAGGGGTGTCAGGTTGTTTTCTTCAAATTCGATTTGGGAAATGGTTGAACTTTTTGCAAACAGTGTAGGCTCTGACCAGACGCCGCCGCATTCTGTGGCATCTGATCTGGGCCTGCACTGTCTGCTGATTAACCGTTTCGGGGTTTCCAGTACAAAATGGGTTGTGATTACTTGTGTCTAAGTTCAAGTGCCGTTTGAAAAAAAAAAATTATATCCATCTTCTGGGTTAGACTTTAATTCATAAATATATTAGGTGTTGCGTTACTTATTTTACAAAGTTTAGTTTTCATTTTTCGGTGTTGTTCTTGTTCCTTTGCTTTGGAGTTAAACAATCAAGTTAACAATGACCTCATTTTCCAGGTCTGCACAGGATGATGGGTCAAATACCATCCAGATTAACCCATTTTGTACCAGATGGAATCTTCCTCCCCATATATAGCAGGACTCCATTTCAAGATTTAGGGGTTTCAGGTTGTGTTCTCTTCAAAATCTATTTGGAAATTGGCTGAACATTTTGCAAACAGTGTAGGCCCTGATCAGACGCCGCATTCTGTGGCGTCTGATCTGGGCCTGCATTGTTTGCAAACTACCTGTTTTGGGGTTTCCAGTACAAAATGGGTTAAGCTTGTGTGAATGATCTCTCTCATACGGGCTGGTGGAATTACCTTGAACTTGCATGGATATACTTGAACTTGCATGGAATTACCTTGAACTTGCATGGATATACTTGAATGTGCATTTTTGATGACCTTGACCTCATTTTCAAGGACAGTACATGATGACACTGGTCTAATATAAGCCAGATCTTTTTTTTTTTTTTTTTTTTTAACTCTATCTCTTAAACTTGTGGCATTTGTATGACTAGAGCTGCGGCCCCCGCCCATAAGGGCTTGAAGAAATATATGGGCTGCATGATGCTTCTACGCAGAGCTGAATCTGGCCCGCACTCTAGTACTGGTAAACCGCTTGGAAGATCTAAGCCTGTCCAGGAACCGCGGTGCGAGGCGGACCGTCCATGCTTATAAACTCTATTGGTTTCATTGGGCGACAGGGCTTGAGATGTCATTTCATCTCAATGTCGGGTAAAAGTCCCACAAAATTGGAAGCAACGTCTCCAAAATGACCTTTACAGTGTTGACGGGGACGTTAAACCTCAAATCAAACAAACAAAAGAATGACTAGAGCTGATCTTATGCCTTTGGGTTGGTCAGCTTTTGGTGACTTTGATCTCATTTTCAAGGATTACAGGACAAAATGTGTAGTGCTGGTATAGCCCCTTGGGCAGTTTCATAAGAACCTGTAGGCAGTTATTTCTTTTTACATCCACTAACAACAGCGGCCACAAAAAGACAGGGGACCTCGCTTTAAAGACTCATCCGAAAGTCTGGAGAAGCCCGGAACATCATTTTAACAAGTCCGTGAAATGAACGCACCACTGAACCCCACTTTATGTAGAAAAAGCTAGGGTTTACTGGGGTATACATATTTTTTCTTATTTCTGCTCCAAGACATAGGTTGTGGGTACTTGTTAGAATGGCCTCAATGAGGCTGTTCTAACAAGTACCCATAACCTATGTTTGCATTATAGATAAAAAAAAGATATCACAGATTTTCATCAGAAAAGTAGACATTTTGGACATATGAAAAAAATACTTTATGTTGCGCGGGTGTGTTATCATAATGATCAAACATAGGCAGATTCTTACTAAACTGAAATGGCTGTGTCACTGAGTCATTATTACAAGTACATTTACAGTCAAGTTTGTTTGGGCTGTATCTTGGGGCCCCTTTTGGGTTAATTGTTACTTGACTGACACAGTTTGTTACTTAGGAACAATTAGAACTTAGGTTTTGGGTACCTTGACCTGAAGGGATTATTATAAGTTTTCAAATTTAACCAAAGTTAGCTTATTTGCACATGTAATGTGTTTGCTGTGCCCAAAATCTTCAATATATGTTTGTTTGTGTTCAGGTTTTACAACCCTATCAACACTACATATTTACCCGTAGGTCATTTTATAGATGTTGCTTCCGATTTTTAATCCGACATCGAGATGAAATGGCATCTCGAGCCTTACTGCCAAAATAAACGCTAGGGTTTCAGGAATGGTCCGACTCACACCACTTTTTATGCCCCCGTAGGAGGGCAAATAGTTTTTGCACTGTCCGTTTGTTTGTGGGTTTGTGTGTTAGTCCCCACCCTTTTGTGATGCAAACTACATGTACTTCCTCATTTCTTCACCGATGAGCTGAAACTTTGCGCATGCATTCCTTGTGAGGTGCAGGGGTGCCTAACACAATTTTCACATTGGTCCTATCATTTACGTCGGAGTTACGGCCCTTTATTTAAAAAAATGCGCTAAAAAACTTGCGATGCGAACTTCTTCCACATGTCTTCACCGATTGAGCCTCACTCAATTTTCACATTGGTCCTATCATTTACGTCGGAGTTACGGCCATTTATTTTCTAAAAAATGCGCTAAAAACCTTGTGATGCGAACTTCTTCCACATTTCTTCACCAACTGAGTTGAAACTTTGCACATGCATTTCTTGTGAAGAACACAATTTTTACTTTGGTCCTATCATTTACGACGGAGTTATGGCCCTTTATTTTCTAAGAAAAAGTGCGCTAAAACTCCTTGTTTTTTAAAAGTTTAACATTGGCCATAATTTTCTATTTATATGTGATAGCTATATAGGGCTTTCATATTTCACATGTGCATTGCTTGTCATAAGACCTTTCTAGTGGTACCATAATTTTTGACCTCGTCACCTTGACCTTGACATTAAACCTACCTACTTTTTAAAAGCTTTAACATTTGCCATAACTTTCGAGTGGGAAGAGGTAAGGCTTTCATATTTCACATGTGCATTCCTTGTCACAATACCTTTTTAGTGGTACCATCAATTTTTATCTCGTGACCTTGACCTTTGACCTACTTTTTTAAAAACTTTAACATTGTCCATGACTTTCTATTGGTAAGTGATAGGGCTTTCATATTTCACATGTGTATTCTTTTTCACAAGACCTTTCTATTGGTACCATAATGTTTGACCTCGTGGCCTTGACCTTGATATTTGACCTACTTTTTAAAAACTTTTATTTCATAACTTTCGATTGGTAAGTGGAATGGCTTTCATATTTCACATGTGCATTCCTGGTCACAAGGCCTTTTTAGTGGTACCATAATTTTTGACCTCGTGACCTTGATATTTGACCTACATTTTAAAAACTTTAACATTGGCCATAACCTTCGATTGTTAAGTGTTAGGGCTTTCATATTTCACGTGTGTATTCTGTGTCACATGACCTTTCCAACGATCCCATAAATTTTGACCTTGTGACCTTGAACTACATTTTTAAGACGAGCATTGGCCATACCTTTCGATTGCTTAGTGATACTGCTTTCATATTTATCATGCGCTCTCCGGGGGCATCAGTGTTTCACAAACACATTTTGTTCTGGACAGTCTTCATCATCATCAACGGATTTTTGATTAACGTGCGGGAACAAGGGCAATGTCCACATAAGTGGCCCCCTTCCAGGTAGCTGGCTTGCTGCACGCACCGCAGATCTTACACCAGATCTCCAGGCTTGTCTATCATGAGGACCAATAGCAGTGAGCTTCCATTCTCTGTCCCACAAAATTGGAAGCAACGTCTCCAAAATGACCTTTACAGTGTTGACGGGGACGTTAAACCTAAAATCAAACAAACAAAAAAAAAAACAGGTCATCATGGGCTTTCTAGGTCCCCGCTTTCCACCTATATATACCTGTATGTCACAGGCAGTCTTGACTGCACTGTTGAGTGTTCCACATGTCCATACCAGAGGAGTCTTCTCTCTTTCAGGATGAGGTCCAGTTACTCAATGCCAATATGCTAAAGTAACTCACTGGACCTGATGGTGACAGCGTCCTGTGGCTTGACATTGCAGTTCTGTCTGATCATTGCCCTGTCATTCCGAATGACGTTGAAGGTTAGGCTTTGTCAATGGTCATGTCTCACTGGCATGGAGCATTGCGCTCCGCGCACAAGAGCTGTACACACGGCCACGTGTCTTGAACGAGATATGGCGGGAAGAGAGAACTGGTAGCAACTCCTTGAATTTCTTGCAGGCTGTTTTCACACGTGATGTGGTTGGAAGGTCGCAACCACCCGCTGCTGAGAGCATATCACCTTGGTAGCAAAAGGAAGCTACAACCTCCAGCTTGTCGGATCCGACTTGGATTTTTGTGTTCACGGAGATGTTGCAATGATGAGTTAGGAGGCCTTCATGCGGACTGAACAAATTATTTGTCTAAATCGCGACGGAAGTAAGGGCGAGGATTGTGGCCACGTAAAATCGATTTAAGCCCCCCAGTGGAAATCTTCCACTGACCGTTCCAAGGCGGCTCTTCTGTGGCGATTTATTTATGTTGTTGTTTGTTACTTACTGTGTGTATCACTTGTGTCTTTTGGTTTTGGATGGCCATATGGCCATTTTGTGGGAAAGTAACTGTCCTTATGGCCTTCCTTTGTTTAGGTTTCCATTATGGTCTGGTCGCTTAATGTTTGTATTTCTTTCCCTTTGGTTTCTTTTATGGGTGGAGTAGGTTAATTGTATCAATTCCTGATCTTTGTTTTACTTCTACTTGGGACTTCCCTCTGTGTTCTGCCATCCAAGGGGCCGTGTACACCTGTAATCAGGGTCCTCTTTTTATTTGGTTTTGGTTTTACGGCCCTTTCAAGATTATTTCACTCATATCGAGCCGACCGTTAATCAGAGGTGGGCGAAAACCGGGGTACCCGGAGAAAAAACACCTAACCTTCCGTTGATCAGGGTCCTCTATCAAGCGCTTGAGCCCACTGCATTTCTTGTGCACCCAGAGCTTGCAGCCATTACAAAAGATACTGTTGCTGCCCAATTCAATGCGCCATACAGCGCATGGATACTGGCCTGTACTTTGCAGGAGGTCCAGATCTGTACCACAGATCATGATCTGTGTCTTTCCTGTTTTCACTCTCAGCCCTTTCGCCTCCATTGCGTCTTTCCAAGTTAAGAGCCTCCTGACACATTCCTCAAGGGTTTCAGCTATGATGACAAGGTCATCAGCATACAGGCCCTCCAAGGGGACTCCAGAGTGGAGCTCGCATGACAAGGCTTCAAGCACAATGGTGAAAAGCATTGGGGTGAGAACAAAGCCTTGATGAACACCCACCATCGCTTCGAATTCTTCACTGTAACCATCACCAACATGGACACGGCTCCGAGCATTAGCATACATCCCTTGGACCAGTTGCACAATCCACTTGTCCACTCCCAAGTATTTTTAGTGCCCACCAGATGATTTTCTGAGGCACTCGATCAAATGCCTTCTTCAGGTCTACAAAAGCCATTAGAGTCTCCTGTTGGCCGCCAGATACTTCTCTTGCACCTGCCGTACACAAAAATTGCGCCTGTTGTGCCTGTTTCTGGGACAAAGCCAAACTGGGAAACGTCAATGGACACCAACTGCCTAATGAGGCCATCCACAATCCTCTCCAGGACTTACATCTGTTCTGTCAGCTTGAGACCACGTTAGTTGCCCCGTTCCAATGCATCGCCCTTGCCCTTGTAGAGACAGACAATGAAACTCTGTTCCCAGTCAGAGGGTACCTTTCCATCACGGATGATTTTAGCTGCAAGGTTCCGGATCATCGAGGCACCAACATCACCTGCAGCTCTTATCATCACCACTATGCCAGAAGGGCCCAGTGCTTTGCCAGTCTTCATCGGAGATATAGCCTTCTTATCCATATCAATAGTGATTGGGATGGGCAGCCCTTCCACTCGTGGTTCATCACAGGTGGTCTGGGTCCCAGTCAAACTCAACATTGAGTAGCCTTTGGTAGTGTTCTAACCAGGCCCTCTGTATTGAGTCTTCACTCAATGACATCTCCCCTGCATCATTTTTACTGGTTTGTCACCTACAACATCGGCATTCTCGCTTCTCATCTGGTTAGCAAGGCGGTATACTGACGACTTAGGGTAAATATTCTTGTAGATCTCCTCAGCTTCTTGGCCAGCATGGTGCACTGCACGTCTGGCTATGCGTTTGGCCACAAAGTATGATGCTCAAGTGCCCTTACCAGTCTTCCATGCCTTAAAGGCTTGCCGCTTGGCTGCAATGACCTATTAACATGCTCATTCCACCACCAGGTGGACGCCAGCTTGGTGACCCTTCTTAGCGGTTCAGCAGTACTCAAGATCAGTCTGTTTCAGCTCTGCAGGGAAGTACCATGGAGCCAAATCTATTTTTCTCTAAGGCACCTGCCCATCAGACTTGGAGAAATAGATAGGGCTGCATGGTGCCTCCACTGACTGCACATGAGTACTGTTAAACCGCTAAACTAGAGCGTCTAAGCCTGTCCAGGCAAAGTGGTGCAAGTTGGACCGACCCGGCATATAAACCTTTTGTTTGGGCCCTATGCTTCAGATGTCATTTCATCTCAGTTTTGGGTAAAAGTCCCACAAAATTGGAAGCAACATCAACAAAATTTCCTAAAAGTGTTAATGGGGATGTAAAACCTTAACTCAAACAAAAAGTCTTTTTCTCCAACCCCTGATGGACCGCGGGCTGCCCCTTTATATCTACCTTGGCAGAATATGCATAACAAACCATTCACCGACTGCGTCAAAGATTTGACTCTTTGGCTCAGTAGTTACAGTCTTGGATTGTCACCCGAATGGCTTGGGTTTGAATCCAACCAGAGGTAGAAATTTTTTCAGCTATTCCTTTGTTATGGCTTTCATGCTGTAAGAATTTTTGAAAGGCTTTAGTCAAACCTTCAGCAATTCATTGGAACTCTGACCCTGATCTTTACTCTGTTTTTTTACCACTGTCCTGCTGAATAAATATATTTTGCCAGAACCAATCAAATTACTTGATATAATGTGTTCAGTCAAACTTGCAAGCTGTTGATCTTTATCAGATGGCTTCTCTGAAGCTATCTGATATGGATTTATATGCAAAAGTAGAGCATAGCTTGGCTCAGCAATACAAGGTTAATGTCAGCACAGGACAATGCATTTTGTTTTATGTTTGTTGTTTGCTCAGCTGAGCACAAAGTGCTCAAGGTGAGCTTTTGGGACACTATGATGTCCATCCCGTCTGTCAGTCTTTGCTTGTGTGCATTCTAGAGAGCACAGTTTTGATCCAATCTTTATGAAACTTTACCAGAATATTTGTTTAGATAATATCTCAGAAAAGTTCAAATATAGGTCATGTCCAATCAAAAAGTAGGTCACTAGGTCAAATTTTGTTAAAACCTTATGTGTCCCCTAGAGGCCACAGTTTTGCTTCAATCGTCATGTGTAGAAGCCTTCATGGTGTATTGGTTACACTACTCGTCGTGTAAACCAGGGATCGCAGGATTGATACCGGGCTTCTTCAAACTTTTGGTTGAGTCTTTAAACAGAGGTCCCATCTCCGTATGACCTTAGCTGTTGGTGGGACATAACACTCAAACACTCACTCACTCAATCTTCATGCAACTATACCAGAATGTTGTCTGGATTATATCTCGATCAGATTTGAATATGGGTCATGTTTTGCTGCCTTATTAACGTAAAGAATACGGACCTTATAATGACAGTAAAAAAAGCACCAAAAATATCGTGATTACGAAAATTTTGCAATTTTTGCATGCACATCGTGAAAATCAAGCAGTACATGTGTCAAACCATACCGTATTTATCAAATGAAAAAGTTAGTCATTTTTACCTTAAAGAAATCAAAGTTCTAAAAGTGGTGTGTTTTCATTGAATCTGAGTATAATAAGTTCCTGTTCACCACAACTTAAGAAAAGGTTCAATTAATATTATTCTACTTTGATTACACAGAAAACTCAAATAACTGAATCCTGATAAATTGTTTTTTTTTTAAATAGTATAGATCCAGATCAGCTGGCTTACCAGAAGCCAGCTGATCAGGATCTGTACTGTTTTCTGCTTCTGAATTCAAAGTAAAAACTGAAATCATGCAACACAATCGGCTGAAATATTGGGGAGAAGTGTAGCATATTCAGCATGGCGAGGGTCAACCCTTGTCCTGCTGAGTCTGAATATGTCTTTCAAACAATGTAGAGCCAGATCAGATGGCCATCTGATCAGGAAGTACATTGTTTGCCATTCAGTTTATGAATTTGTTGCAATAATTTGCATCAAGTAATCTGATATGTTGTATTCAGTAGTGAGTGTGGCAGATTAAAATTATCAGCATTCTGAGGGTGAAGAATGCATTCTCAAAGGTGCTGATGTTAGCGTTGACTGCTAGTTAACCCTTTTTGTTCCTCTTTATATATAGGAAGTGTCCACTTCAAAATTTAGGTATGTCGGGTTGTGTTTTCTTCAAAATTTACTTGGAAAATGGCTGGCTTTAGCAAACAGTGGAGGCCCTGATCAGACACCACGTTCTGCGGCATCTGATCTGGGCCTGCCCTGTTTGCAAGGGTACCCATTATGGGGTTTCCGGTACAAAATGGGTTAAACCTGACAGTACCATTTTTTCTTATTTTTGGAAGAAAATGAGACGGGAAATATTATTGAACCGTATTCACATAAAATGTCAATTTACCCTGAAAAAATACAATGCTGTGCTTGGCGCTTCAAAAGTTTTTTTTCAGTTTAATGGCCAAGTCAACGATTTTAAGGTCATATTAAGTCCTGTACATTGTAAATTTTACCTCGCAAGAAAAAAAAAGAACTTTTAAGATGAAAATATTGTAATATTTTTCTTACTTCTGCGCAAAATATAGATTGTGGGAACACGTTAGAACCGCCTCATCAAGGCGGTTCTAACTAAAACCAATAATCTATATTTTAGAGCAGAAAAAGGAAAAATAAGGTTTACCCCTGTGAAACCCAGTTTTACAATATAAACCTGGGGTTCAAAGGGGGTCTGAATTATATAGCCTCGTTTTCGTGACGGAAAAAAAGTGGATAGCAATAACAACAAAAACTCTTTCAACATTGTCCGTATATATATATAGTTTAACTATTGACTGGCATTTATTTCAAGATGAAAAAGTATTAATTAAATCACTATACTACATGTATATATCCAACAGATTTATGTGTAACAACAAATAGCAAAACTTGAGCAAATAAAAAACAAACAAGAGGGCCCAATGGCCCTATATCGCTCACCTGTTTACCGGAAAATCATTAGTGTAGGAGACCACTTGATGAAACCTGCCAACTTTTCAATTTTTTCATGGGGGAAATTCTGCGTGTCACGGCATTTTTCAATGGAATAGAGCGCGGAGCATAGAGCTGATGACCGACTCAGTATAGGAAGATAGATAGATAGAATATTTTCCCCAAAATTTCCATGGGGGAGATTTTTTTTCAAACTAGTAGACACACTCCAGTCCACGAGTACAATCAGAAAAATTGCATGTTTACATTTTATGTATTATCCAATAAATCACTGGTATAATACTTAAGCTTCAATAATTAACAGTATTTGCAATAACTAAAGATTGTCTGTCTAAAATTAGGTTCTTTTACTCAGTAACAGTTTTCATGCAAATGCAAGGAGTGCTTAATGTCTGACTGTAACAGCCTTTTATTTTGCAAAACAATTGTTTCTGAAGTGTTAGAACACTCGTTACCAAATAATAATACAATTCTTAGTTTGAGAGATAAAAACTACGATTTTCGTTGTCACGAAAATACGTGACATTGCTCAATGATAAATATTTACTTTCATTACATCTGGGAGAGATTAGATAATTGTTCAAACATACTTACATGAAAAGATCAGCAAAGGGCATCCCTGTTCATGCTCATACAGAGAGAAAACTGTTGGCAACTTGCATTTGTTTGTGGGAAAGAGTAATCTATCATTGGGTTAAAAAATAGTCAATACAGCTAAAAATATACTCAGGGTTTTTCCATCTCCAAAATAGATAGTGAAGAAATCCAAGATATTCCAAATGACTCTCCACAAACAATATGGCTGATAAAAATACCAAGCGTGAGGAGGTGGAAAAATCGTGATTTTTGCCTTATTTTGGCAACACGATCGTGAGGTCAAAATGCATGGAAAAATCGTGAAACTCACTCCTAATGGGTGAAAGTTGGCAGGTATGCCTGTCTACCGGAAAATCATTAGTGTAGGACACTTGACATTGCTACACTAAATATATAAGCTCTGGGCCTTATGGCTTCGGAGAAGATTTTTGAAGCTTTTTTTCCATTATAAGTCTAAAGGAGCTAAGGGGCAGGGGTGTGGCCCATTTGGATCCCAGGGGCAGGGTTAGCAGGACTTATGTAGGTGACTATTTTATATTGCTAGATACAAAATACCTAAGCTCTGTGCTTCACAGTTTCGAAGAAGAAGAGATTGTTTAAACTTTTTTTCCATTACGAGTCTATGGGAGCTTAGGGGCCCCGGGGCGTGGCCTATTTGGACCCAAGGGCATGATTGGTAGGATTTATGTAGGTGACCACTTGCCGTTGCTACATGCTAAATATCTAAGTTCTGGGCCCTGTGGTTTCCGAGAAGATTTTTTAAGCTTTTTTCCATTATGAGTCTATGGGAGCTAAGGGGCTCCGGGGTGTGGCCCATTTGGACCCCAGCGGCATGATTGGCAGGATTTATGTAGGTGACCACTTGCCGTTGCTACATGCTAAATATCTAAGCTCTGGGCCCTGTGGTTTCAAAGAAGAAGATTTTTGAAGCTTTTTTCCATTATGAGTCTATGGAAGCTAAGGGGCTCCGGGGTGTGGCCCATTTGAACCCCAGGGGCATGATTGGCAGGATTTATGTAGGTAACCACTTGCCGTTGCTACAGGCTTAATATCTAAGTTCTGAGCCCTGTGGTTTCAGAACGCCCCCGCCCATAGGGGCTTGCAGAAATATATGAGCTGCATGATGCTTCCACGCAGAGCTGATTCTGGTCCGCACACTAGTACTGGTAAACCGTTTAGAGGATCTAAGCCTGTCCAGGAACCGCGGTGCGAGGCAGACCGTCCATGCTTATAAACCCTATTGGTTTCATTGGGCGACAGGGCTTGAGATGTCATTTCATCTCAATGTCGGGTAAAAGTCCCACAAAATTGGAAGCAACGTCTCCAAAATGACCTTTACAGTGTTGACTGTAAAGGCGTGGCCCCTTTGGACCCCAGGGGCATGACTGGCAGGAATTATGTACTTGACCACTTGCCATTGTTACAAGTTAATTATCTAAGCTCTAGGCCCTGTGGTGTCATAATGGGAAAAATTTAAAGTATCTTCTTCTCTAAGTCTATGGGAGCTATATGTTGCCATGGCAACCAGAATTCCAATCTGATCAGCCCAAAAACCTTTCCCCCTACCTGATTATGTTTCACATGGAATTTGATCAAGATTGGTCATGGGGTATTAGAGATATACTTATTTGAAATTGTTAACGGACACATGTACGGACGCATGCACACACGACGGACAAAATGTGATCACAAAAGCTCACCTTGTCACTATGTGACAGGTGAGCTAAAACATGTATATAATAACGATTACCTTCAATTTCGTTCTAACAGATTCAAGTAAGGAGAAGGAATAAACCTGAATAAAACTACAGTAAAATTCCTATATTAAGACCACCTTTGGGACTGTTCAAAAGTGGTCTTTAAGACCACTTTGAACAGTCCCAATGGTGGTCTTCCATTAGAGTACATTGGATGTAGAAAACAAAAAGAAAATGTAGTTGAAAACATTCAAATATGCTTTTAAAAGCATAATTTGTTTTAATTTTAGGTGGTTTTTATAGGAGAATTTCACAGTATTTTCCACCCTTTATTAATCCTTATCCTGCTGAATCAATTAGATTAGCAACATGATATTTCTAATGTAAAATTAATTTTAATTAATAATATACCTACCCATCACTACAATTTAAGCCTTTTCACCAGACGCAGGCCTGGGTCAGTCTGACAAAAAAAAATCTAGCCAGAAATGCCACCGGCATGTCCCTTTTCCAGTGACCTCCCTAGTGTAGAGTCCTGATTGGTCGCTGATGTCACATGACCTATCAGACCAATGGGTAGACGATACAGGTCACATGAAAACCAACCAATCAAAATTGCTGGTTCATTTCACAAACTGCATGACAAACATGCCATCTGATCTGGATCTACACTGTTTGAAAAGGTAGGGGTTGTCATGTTCAGCTGGATAAGGGTTAAATTAAATTCTTTCCTTTAAGGATTCTTCCAGTGCTATATGTTGGACTGGTCCATTTGTCATATAGGGGGGTCAGGCCTACCCTTAAAGGTGCCTGTATAAGTCATAGCCCCTTGAACACCATGTTTATATAGTAAAACTGGTTTACAGGGGTAAACCTTATTTTTCCTATTTCTATTCTAAAATATAGATTGTGGGACCTGGGCCTGCACTGTTTGTCAAGGTACCCCTTTAGGGTTTTCCAACAGTTAAGAGAAGACACTATTTTCAGAAGAGCTTAATTTATTGCAAAGTGAACATGAATCAGAACTTTGTCTTCCTTCTAAACTGGCAGGTGTCTCCAAATATTGAGTGCTGCATTCACAACTGATTGATTCAGATCAAATTTGGTTTAACATCCCCATCAACACTAAAAAGGTCGTTTTGGAGACAGTGCTTCAAACTGAGATGAAATGACATCCCAAGCCCAGCTGCCCAATGGAAGCAATAGGGTTTATATGGATGGATGGTCCAACTCACACTGCTCTGCCTTGGCAGGCTTAGACCCTCAAAACAGTTTACCAGTTCTCATGTGCAGTTGATTTCAGCTCTGCATGGAAGCAACATGAAGCCCAATCTATTTGTCCAAGCCCAAATGGGTGGAGGGGGGGGGGACCTTCAGATCTGGATCAGACTGTCACATTTTGGATCTAGTGCCAATGCAATCTGATCTAGATCAACTTGACATGCATCAACCCGAACCAGATTGGTTGAAAAAACCTTTAAGAGTAGACACCCTTTAGAGATTTTGTTCTTTAAGAGCCAACATCTATGGAGGGATTCTGATTCCAGTCCCAAAATGTGTCTTCCTTAAGGAAAAATATGCCAGATTCATTCAATTCCACTGGACACTCTGCCGGCTGGGTAGTTGTTTTTTGTTTTGTTTTTTTCAACAGACATTTAAAAATATTTTTTCTTATTTTTCCCAGAAAACAGGATTGGACATTTTATGCAATTATTTGCATGAAATGTTGAACAGGAACAGGATTTGACATTTTATGCAAATTGTCTCCTATCAAGAGACATATTGCATGAAATGTCAAATCCTGTTTTTTGGGGAAAATACGAAAAAAATACAAACAATTTGTTGTCTGCTAAATTAGCCCAGAGAGTGGTAAAATTTAACCCATATATGCCAAGTGACTCTTTTCTGGGACATTGGCAAACTGTGCATACCCAGATCAGTCAGATCTGGGTCTACACCGTTTGCTTAAAGAACATTCATTTTTGTAAAATTTGCCACAAACAAAAACAAACCTGACACCCCTATAATTGGAAATGGACTACTCGAAACGCGCAAGGTGGAAGATTATTCCCTTGTCATATGTGGGTTAATAAACCATTTCTCATGTTTGTCTGGCTATGCTCACAAACTTCTCTAGGTGTCACCACAGATTATAACAAATAAAGACTGCTTACAATGTATGAAAATGCAGAACAATGTTCAGAGAGGTAGTTGCTATGAGACGTCAACAAGAGCTGTCAACTGACATGGTAGCTCACATGTTTCTCAAACACAATACAGTGAAACTTCAACGGCATGAACACCGATGGCTCTTTACCATGGTTAACCCATTTAGTACCAGAATCCTCAAAATGGGTACCCTGGCAAACAGTGCAGGCCCAGATCAGAATGCAGCGTCTGATCAGGGCCTACACTGTTGCAAAAAGTTCAGCCATTTTCCTAATCAATTTTGAAGAAATCACAACGTGACACCCCTGAATTTTTAAATGGGCTCATGATATATATAAGGAGGAAGATTTCATTTGGTACAAAAAGGGTTAATTCCAACTTGCTCTTGAGTCCCTAAAAATTATTTCCATAGCTTCAGGTATCCATATATTTTGGATCATTTAACCCATTGTATACTAGTGGACTCTTTCATTGCTATTATGTTGGACAAGTCCATTAGTCATATAAGGGATGTCAGGCCTATTTTATTCTTTTTATTCTATTTTTGATGAAAATTCTGTTAGCAAATAGTGCAAGCCCTAATCAGATGCCGCATTCTGCGGGTCTGATCTGGGTCTGCACTGTTTGCCAAGGTACGCTTTTAGGGGTTTCACTGCATGCAATGGGTTAAGGATGTTTGATTTTTATCATGAAAATGTATGTTGTATGTATTCATCAAAATTTCCTCAATGAGGCAAGTTGTTTGTAGTCATTATTATAATGAATACACACAGCATGTCTTTTTTATGTAATCAAGAAATATCATCCCCAATACGCCTCCGGATATGGTATCATAATCAGCCCTTAGTGGCACTAACTACCACAAACAAATTTTCATAGTCACGAAGTTGTTCAAGTCATTGAAGTTCATGTGTACTTCAAAATCTGTGATTGACTTCAAGGTCACAGGCAGATGTGGATACTGCTAGATAAAACTTCACAGTCCAGTTGTTCAAAGCATCATTAGCTTAACAAGCTCATTTGTGGTCAAATGGTTAACTGTTCTAGCAAAGTCAGTTGCTAACTAGAAATGGTGTTTGTAAAACACAATGCCCCCAACCTTTGCTTGTCCTTAGATGGCAAAATATTCAACAAATATTGTTAAAGACTCAAAAACATACAACAAGAATTCCCCCGAAGGCTATGTCGCGCCTGTGGAGGCGCAAAGTCACCAAACCATGAAATCTAGGTCAAGGTCAAACATGGATGCCTGCATAAAAATTTCACTCCTAGTTCCAAGCATGTACCAAGTATCATCAATGAAACTCTTAACGAGAATTCTATGTTTTTTAATTAAAGGGGAAATAATTCAAGAAGGGGAGATAATTTGGACAAGAAAAAAAATACGGGTCAACTATTTTTTCATGAGGAACTCATATATGAAATTTCAAAACACTAGCATACACGGTTCTGAAGATATGCTATGCACCAGAAAGCAACACAATTGAGTAGCAAAAAATTACAAAGGGCCATAACTCTAACAAAATTTTATCGAATTGGTTGAAAATTTAATCAGGTAATCTCCTCCTTAGTCCCAATCACTATACCAAATATCAAGGCTGTAGCTCAAATACTTTTTGAGATATCTTGCTAACGAGAATTCTATGTTATTTAATTAAAGGGGAAATAATTCAAGAAGGGGAGATAATTTGGACAAGAAAAAAAATACGGGTCAACTATTTTTTCATGAGGAACCC